>JANSTU010026370.1:0-12678 GCA_027564075.1 Bolitophila hybrida
TAAATCAAGTGAAAGCTGTCAAAAAGACTATCTACGAAAAAAGTAGTGCCGTCTTGAAAACCTAACCTCTAAAAAAAACACCCTGTACATATTTAAATTCTTTTTTATATTTGGCATGAGTTGTTTTGTGTTATTACAATAAATGGAAGAACGTGAGGACAGAAATGCTCTGAGAATCAATAGGCTGGAACTCAGAGATACAGTATTAAAAAGCTTTTACCGGCTCCTAAAAAAGTTGGTTCACGATATAATTTTTGATAATCTATGAGAATAGCACAAAGACAAACAGCAATTCCAAACCACTTAAAAGCTAGGCTAAAATGCATGCCGTAGGCATCACATTTTTTCCTTGCTCATTTACCTTTTACTTTTTGAACGGGCTTTAAAGTTTTGGTCGAAAAAAATCCATTTAAATGAGCAAGACCTGACCACTCGTGTGAACCCGTAATGGTCAATGAATCAGTTGTGCGACATCGCACAATGGACCTATGTTCCACAAAGGATTACAGGATCCAATGAGAGAGAGGAAGATAGGGTGAAAAAGATTTTTTTTTATATTTAGGCGTATGGCGAGGGTAAGAAAAATCATGGGTTTTTTCTTCAATCATATTAAAAATGGATTTGGTATACATACACTGAACGAAATTTGTTACTGAAAATCAGTAACACTGTTACTTGAAATCAGTTCAAGTAAATGATACGTTTCTTAAATTCAGTAACATTTTCTGGATTACTTGACTAAAGAAACGTGTTACTGAATTAGAGAAACATGTTGATTGATTTAAGGCACACATAACTGAATTCGAGAAAAAAGTTATTAAATATCAGTAACAGGTTGCTTGACTCAAGCACCAAACACGTTTCTTAGTTTTAATTTTAAAAACACGTTACTAAGACAAATGATACTGAATATAAGTAACACGTTGCTTGATTTAAGAAACACGTAACTGAATTTGAGAAACATGTTATTTGAATCAAGCGCATTGTTGCTTGATCCAAGAAACATTTGCTCAAATCAAGCAACAATACGCTAGGCGCTATAACGATAGTCTATTTGCTTGATTTGAGCCTCATTTGCTTGATTTTTCGATGCCGTGTATTCAAATTTTATTATTATTTAAAAGGCGTCGGTTAGTGTACTATCAGCCATTCCCAAGGTTTGGTTTTCCTAAGCCATAGAATAGTAGTTTTTTTTTCGTATGAAAATCTCTACTTTTTTTTAGTTACCATCTTTTTCTTCTCTAAATTGTGACCACCCCGGAAGTATATGTGTGTGCGTATTGTTTGTGTGTATGTGTGTCGTCTTGGGCATGAACTCTGGTTTTGCGACGTTGTTGTTGGATACCATTGTTCGATGATCCAGAGTTTTGCCTTTGCCAACTTGAGCATTCAGCAGAACCTTCAATTCTGTCATTTTTTTCTTTTGAATGTCTGCACCATCCGGACCTTGAAATCGCTCATGATCGAAGTTTATATTATACTCCAAGTCTCCTAGCAGGATACATTTTTGCTCCGTATTTGTTTTTTTAGTTCATTCTCTGAGTTATTTAATACATAATTTCTTTATTTTTTATACATATAAATAATATAAATATTAAAAATATATATCAATATACTTACTCAGTCATATTAAAAAGTTTACTACGTTGTAAACACACACAAATGTGCGTTATTATTCAGTTATAAATTTTAACAATTAATTCTCATTTTCATTATTTTCTTATCACGGTTGCACATTCGTGAATCGGAAATTAAAAAAAATTTATAATATCATCAATATCATCATGTGCGTTAGGGAATCAGGGTCCAGAGACCATATTCTACAATGATGATATTGTCACGTAGCCTAAATTGGTCCACTTCCCGAACAATTACTTCAGCGATCTGTTCAGCAGTGTACGCTAGGCAAATGCTCAATATCATTGCCAGTCACTAGAACAACAACTCTATCTACCAAAGTTTTAACACTTCCATGGGCAACTGAACTTACTATCCCAATGCATTTCTATGTGTATTTGCCATTTTATACGGTCCTTTTTCTTTTTTCGTCCAGCTGTAGCTTTAAAATCATCTGGATCACCTTTTTTATAACACTTTTGTATTTTGCATGTTTGAAATAACGGAGTCTGAGGCAATTTATAAATTATTCAAGATAACTTGATTTGTCACGACGGCACATTTTTCTTGAATGCCTCTCTAAACATTTTAAATAGATGCTATATGTCCCGAATAGGGTTCACAGGAATTTATATATTCTTGGGCCTCTTCTGATAATTTTCCAATAAGATCAATGGCATATATTTTTATCAGCTTAGTGTAATAACATTTTATGAACTGTTTATGAGGTAGCAAAATTTTCCATCTATTGGTATGTTATGTGTTATAAGTTTTATTTGAGATTCAATTTCATTCAATTCTTCAGTTAGGTTTTCAACGGTTTTCAATTCGTTGAGAATGGCGACCTAGGGAATAGTACACTAAGGATAATACCCTTTTTCTTTTTCGGATGGACGAAGAGGGCCAGGAAGACTCAAAGTCTTCGGTCTCTATAAGGCGTAGTCGACTTCGGTCTCTATAAGGCGTAGTTGACTCGAGAGTGTTGGCTAGAAATAGGTTCAGTTGGAGTGGGATTTTTAGGTGGCGCAGACTGGACTTAATAAATCCAGATCAAAAATAATCTTAAATTTAAAAAAAATAGTTTAGATAATACAATAGTTATAAAATATTAACGTTATCATCGAGAATAAATTTTTTCAATACGTTTGTTTCCAAAATCTATTATATAAAATGTTCAGCATCCAATGAAGTTAACTTGTGTCCAGCGCCAAACGAGATCCATAAAACTGGGTTACCGCAGCCACATACACACACCATTTACTCGAAGGACTATATAAATTGTCTTCAGACAATGCATAAAGAAAAGGACAAATGCGCATGCGAATATAATAGACTTGGGGCCAGCGTACAATGACTTCGCATCCATACATTAATTTACTGAATTATGGAGCTTTTAACGGTAAAGTGAAAATACATAAAATATACGAAATGTGTATTATGCAGTAACACACACATATACACACGGTCGCTTGGAGTTTAAGGGATGCATGAAAATGTATAGCGGACCACAGAGGTGCCATATATTATTGAAACTATGTCCAAAGTAAAGTTTCTAATGTAATAATATTCATGGCCCAGGGGTCTTCATCACAATTAACGTGTGCCTGGCACACAATACGAAGAATTATAAGTTTCTCCGGTATATGCCCGAAGTATATATATATTATATAGGGACGTTTGATACGTATATACATAAAGTTCAACGTGGTTTATGTGTAGTATTTTAGCTGTCCCTTAAAATTTACAAGACGGTTTCTGAGGTATACAGCACAATTCTAATTGTTACGAGTATTTGTGGCGGTTTTCCGTTATTTATGATCGGGGACACGCGCATGCCCTTCACACCCTTTTGATTCAAAGGCAACGGAGAGATGTGGATCATAAATGTGTGTGCGATATATATATATAGTATATAGTTAGCTAGCTAGTAACATATTTCTAAGATTTGAATTGGCGGTTACTCACGAAGAATCACTCGGGCCGGCCGCAGTAATCCCGATGGTGTCTTTTGAGGAATTGTGGTGTTGTTGTCGTTCAAGGAGGATTTCCTTAAACTCACTAATCAGAGAATTCATTGCTTGGTATTACCCAGGTTTGTATAATAATATATAAGAAGAACATTTATTGTCTTTAGAATTCCTCTCGAGGCGGTCATTTGAGGCCAGAGACCGTCCTTGCTGTAATCTCTCCTGCTAAACTTAATTAAGGACACGCACTTACAAAATTACTCATACACACACCAACACCCGAAAGCACGCTCAAACAACCCACTAATTATAATTAGTCGTTCTAAGTCATACGAATTAACATCGTCCGCATAACATTTATTTGCTCGCGATCTTATAAACACACACACACACACACACAAAGACTATTCAGTAACACGGCATAATAACTGTTCGCACACACACATAAGACGTGCAATAAATTAATATAAATTAAAGGACGACACCGGGGGGCAAATTATGTGTATTATATACAAATGCGGGCATAATTTACGTGCGCGTTTCTTGAGAGGATAACTCATGTTTTTCAAGCGCGAAGACGGAATTCATGTACTCGTATAATATAATATATATGTGTGTGTGTGTTTGTGTTTTATGTTATTACCAGCATCTTAATAATGTTGCGTGTGATGTAATGTATGCATGGGGACCCGGGGAGAGTCGCCCATGTGTGGAGGTGTGCACTATTAAACTATATATGGCCAAGGAGTTATTTGTTGGTCGTTATTCACATTACGGTACTGGCTAAATTACATTTTGTGGGTATGCGGTCATGGTGAATTGTACTGTTGTTGATATATGAGTTATATATTTAAATAATGTTTAATTATAATTCCGGTTGAATACTAGAAGCCGCTGAGTCTTTTTGAATGATTCTACTCCGATTGGAGCTACTGTGCTCTAACACTAACTACACATTCCCGATGGTTAGTAGTCTAAATTTGCCCTGACGCGACTCTAACAACTTTGCAGGGCAAATGCGCATATTTTTGAGATATCTCTATGCACAGAGATCTACCTTGCTATTTTATATTCTATACATAATAGCAAGAGAAACCTTCTGATTTAAAGTGCTACATTAGAAAAACAATTCGGTATACCGGCCGGGATTGAACCATAAGCCAGGCCAACGCGTTAACCCACTCGACTATGGCTATAGTTTGTCTTTAAAACATGCCAGTTTAAAAATGTTAAATAATTAAGCGTATAATCACTTTTTGGGTAAAAATTTTACGCTCACCGAAAAATAAAAATGCACACCAAAAATAAAATTAATAATCACAATAAAAAACAATAAAAATATGATAGAAAATGCAAAAATGCATAGAGCATAATTCAAAAATATACAGTAAATTTTATTAAAACGAACACCAAGCTCGATATAAAAATACTAAATCAGAAGCTTTACTAAGCGTGATTTCAAAAGGTGATGGCCATAGTGTATTACATTCATCGAGCTTGGAGTTCAATTTTGTAACTTTTAAAGTTCACATTTAAATTAATTGGTAAGAAATAAATTTGACGGAGGGCGATTTTGATTATTTTGGAATACAAGATAAAATAATGCAGTGTGCATATTTAAATTTATTGGTTTTTAATTGTTGCCTGTGCAAAAATACTTTTTGCGGTGGGAGATTTTGATTAATTTGGATTGCAAAATAAAATTATGCGATGTGCGCAAAATGCGTAGCCTCTCTTTATTGGTCAAAAGATGCGACAGAAGCGCTGGATTTGGGCCGATGGTTTGTGATTAAGTACACTTTTCCAAATTTGTGTCAGAATTACAATATCGGAGTTTCACAAACTTGGTTTATGTATAGTGTTGATCACCGCTCCTCCTAGTTTAAGCATAGAAATAAGTAGCTTTTGATGCGCAAGTGCTGTCTCAATATTAGGGGCTAAGGTCATACAATCATCCACGTAAAAATCCTCATTACTATATTTTTGAAGGAGTACCTAATATACGATGAAAAAGAATTTTAAGTCTGTCATTAAGTAAGACTCCAGATAAGCTCTTACAGGAAACATCAAAGTCAACTCTTAATTTGGTCGTTTATAGGTGTCTTCGAAATATTGTAGGCAATGAAGATCTTTTTGTGAAATTTTTGGAAGAATGAAGATTCAGATCAGCGCACAAAACCACTATTTGGGAAACGAAGTCGAACAAGAGCTGTAGCAAGTGAAACTTTCTTTAAATTCATTTGCTTGCAAAAGTTTGAAATGGCTGATACAGGAGGAGTGACAATTGTGTTTTCTAAATTGGATGTTCCATTGGCGCTTGTCTTATTTGCGAATTCTTTGTGCAATATGGTGTGGTGACGAGCGTTGCACAGTGAGCAACACCCTTATGGCTACGACATTTTTTGTAGCGACAATTTAGTTGTAGACATCTGAAGCAAAGACATTTCTTCAAAAGCGGAATAATCTAAGATTTGGTGACCATTACTATCACAACAACTGCACTTGGCCTTGGTATTAGAATGAAGTTGCGATCACTTTGCTATCTTAACTGCATCAAGATAGCAAAGTTGCGATCACTGCATGCATTATTTCCAATGATTAGTCAGTTGACCCAGATTTGCTAGGCAGTTGATAGTTTCTGTAGTGAGATTCAACATGTTTTTGATATCGCTGGCAGACTTTTTTTCATTGCCAATTTTGGACTATTTTTCGAAAAAATCGACAATGTTTGCAGAAGTTTCAGAAAATTGTTCTTTATTAGAAACCATTACACAAACACTGTTTGGTTTAACTTAAAAACAGAAAAAGGTTTTTTTTAAATCACTATTTGGTTTTTCAAAGCCAGAAAATGTGTTTTCACTGATTATATTGTTCAAATCAGTAGAATAGCGGTGTCTCACAAAATCTTACGGCTTTTAGTATAGCGGTACTTTATTGTCCACAGAAAGTCAGAATCGCGAGTTTTTATAGCCCATTTTTCAGGAATTGCGACTTTTGCAATTAACTTTCGCGCACACACAAGTTAAACATGTATTTTAACTACTCTTAACGCATGAACTTTGTATATTATATATTAGATACTTTAATCGCTATTCGGGACATAGGGCACAATTTGGTGATTGGTTAATAATAATTTTCGGCAGAACAATTAATTTGCCTAACATATTTTGGAGGTAGGGCTGCTACCTTGACATTTTTGAGTCACAGAAGTGCATATAAACAAGCTGCCTAAGGCACCTTACCGAAATAGGTAGCACTCAGATGCGACAACCGATAATCTGCGCTAACTGGGACTGGGTACGCTGCCGTTAAAAGAGTTCATACGCCACCTACATACCTGTTACATTGCTTACCTGTTAATAAACAACACGCTCAAAATTCGGTTTGCGCACACTTGAAAAAACACGATAAAAAATGGAAAAATAACAAAACATCTTTGCTCGCCATGGACCATGTATAATCTTAGGATTGACTTTTTTTCTGTCCTTAAAGAACATATTAATTAAAACATTGAATTCATACGATAAATCCGTTTTTTTTTTTTATTTATTATTTATGGTGTTCCATTAAGAACTTCTGTTTGCAGATTTGGTAATTTCAACCATACAAAGATTACGAAAATGGGCGTTCAAATAAAAATGCATTTCGCGCACTTTGCGATTTTTTCGGTCCGAGATGTGGCAAACATTGTGCAAAAATTCCAACAAACTGGGTCGGTGGCAGATGCGAAAAGACCACCACGCCCTCGGACGTGCAGTGTGGTTGAAAGCCCAAACATCTCACTTCGTCATCGTGCGCAGGAATTGATCCTCTTCACTACCACCTCACATCGAATTTTAAGGAAGGATTTGTGTCTCCACGCCTACAAAATTCAATTGACCCAAGAAGTGAAGCCTGCTGACCATTTGAAGAGCCAAACGTTCGCCGATTGCATACCTGAGCAAAGACAAACCGATGTGGAATTTTGTTAGAAAATCTTCTGCAGCGACGAGGCCACATGCCACACAGCCAATGCAACAATGGCTGTATTGAATGATAAGTTTCCTGGGCGCATTATATTTCAAAACAGCGAAGTCAATTGGCCACCGAGATCATGCGATTTGACGCCTTTGGACTTCTTCCTTTGGGGATATCTTAAGAGCAAGGTTTATGCCAACAAGAAGCCAACAACAATTTAATAGCTAAAGGACGAGATAACAAGATATATTGGTGAGATCGAGGAGCAATTATGCAGAGATGGTATCAAAAATTTGGGCCATCGGTTGTGTGTGCCGCCGAAGCCTTGGCGAACATTTGGCCGATATTATCTGTCACACATAATTGCCACGAACCATTTCACAAGATTAATTAAAAAAATTATTATTAAAATAATTTAAAAAAATTGACTTTTTGTATCTTAATATATTTTCTTTTTAATGGAAACCCCTTTATATAATTAATTATAAAATTAATATACCACAATTAAATTATGAACTTTATTTTTTTAATCAGTTTTTCTTCAAAATTCAGGAACTAAGTAAAATCTTTTGAAAGAAAAACAACATTTATTTGTAAACATATGTGTACATGAATTAAGCCAGAAGAAAAAAGAAACCGAAGAGGTCCTGAAATCCTGAAGTCATGTTAATCCTAAAATATATATATCACAAATCAATCACAAAATCCTTGTCATCACCCCAGGGACCTGCATGCGGTCGCATACTGGAAATCAAGTGGCAGTGATATGCAGACTAAACGGTATTTAGGAAAAACAAGCACATTTCCGGAACTCTTATTAATTATGTATGTATGAATGTGGGCTCGAGCTGTAATCAGTAACATGTAAATATTATAACAAACATATATTTACACACATTTTGTGTGTGTGTGTGTGTATAGAAATTACCGTCGTTTAGAAAATCGCAAGTCAAAACAAACAAATCGTCAACATGCCCATTAATATGTCGTTAGTGTTTGGCTGAAAAACGCGGTTTCGTGGTGTCACAAACATATCAATAGAAACATGTTTGGTTTGAACAAATTCCAGGAAGTTGAATCTATTGACGGCTGTGGGAATAGACCTCTGTTGTGACAAATATTTCACTATGCAAATCGCGAGTATTTCTCTGTCATCATCAACTGCTATATAGTTTATGCTAAATAGTATTCCACGAACTTGAAAATTGCATATTTATAATTCAACGGCGTGCGCTCAGGGCGTCCTTTAATCAAGAAAAATTGGATTTCAAAATTACGTGTTTCGCTGTGTTAAAAATTGTCACGACCGTATTTATTTTTTCGCACGAATTGAACCAGAAACAATAATGTGCTCTTGTGTATATTAATTTTATATCTATTTTTTAATATCCAGCTCAGAATATTTTGTGAATATTAATAAAAAGTTCGTTAAAAAGGATGCTTCTTAAAGAACTTTTTCTGATGAGCGCGCGCATGCCTTAAGAGCTATTTTTGATAAAATGCAAATTACAAATTCTGTCAATGGTGTTATGGTTAGTTTCATTAGAATATATAAATATATATGTATTTATTGTATTTGTATATGCAGATTATTTATGTATATGCTGAGAATGTGTGTGTGTGTGGCTTAGGGCAAAACGAGGAAACAGTAATTTATCGCTGATGGTCCTTAGGGAGACCCGTGCAACAAGGGTATTTATGCATTTCTACTGACATTGTGTGTACAACAAATAATTTTGTGCTAATCGCTGTGCTGATGAACCGGTGACGGAATCTTGATGTACACACTTCCAGGAATTGTATATACTATCGCAGACACACAACATGACGGAAGATGCGTGCTCTGCTCGAGACACGTTTATCTCGAGACTCAGTGCTATACATAACATAAATAATATTTATATATATACAATATAGTAAAAGCGTGCAGCTAACATTTTGATATACTTAAATATTCGGTACGTTTTTACAAAAACCAGAGATAAAGAATAAATTATTTTATTTTCATTTTTTTTCTTTTATTTTTCGTATATGCCTCTGATGAGCCATGCAATCGCTCGTTTAAAACCACATGCGCTTGAGCTACTGCAAGCGGCTGGCCGACGCAGTTTGTAAAGAATCACTGTTTTTGTGCGTTTGTGTTACTCGCACTTGCTATCGCCTCAGTGTTCACTAATAATTCAAAATGATTAAAATGACCCGAACTGCGTGAACTCTTACTTCCTACGTTGATAACGCCGCAGAGTCCATCCAGCGCTCGCGCGCGTTCATTGCTTCGAACACAAAACACAAAGAACAGACCAAAGAATACAAAAAAAAACACAGTTAAAACAACGATAAGGCGCGAATGAAAAACATTGTTAATGAACTCTTTTGGCGGCTGCTTCTGATGATTGGTGTCTGCAGAATAAAGCATGCTTTTGCATCAGAAAAATATATTTAATATTTAATGAAGCGAATGCAGCACTTTTAATTAGATTCTTGTTCTGATTTACTTGGAATATGTTTATAATTTATCTTTGGCTTAAATATACTTCTTCTCGAAATTGATTTCCTTTTTTAAATAAATTAAAAAATATCAAAACTCGTTGATTTGCTTAGACGAAGCTTGTTTTTAGTAAAATTTTAATTAATATAAATCATCTTATTATTTTATTCTATTCATTAAAATAAAATGTTATACTAAATAAAAAGTTTATTAAATACGAAAACGAATGTCCAGAGAACTTGTAGCAGCAGCAATAGGCCAAAAAACACTCTTGTTTATGTTTCTATTGAAAATTGTATTTAAAATATGTTCATAATATTATCATTTCAAACACATTGTATTGTACAATAGTATACAGTGAACACAGCATACTCAAAATTGTATTATTAAATAATTTTGTGAAAACCGAACTGTTGTAATGACAACAGTGATATACAAAAATCAGTTCAATAAAAACATTCAAACGAATAACATTAAATATTATATATATTCAAAGAAAATTCCAATACAATTCAGAGTGTGACACGCACAAATGCTCGTATAAAGTGAATTTGAACTCGCTCTTTATAAAATATTATACAATATGGTTCCAAAATCTACAGAAGCGACAGTACAGAAAATACACACTGAAGGAAAACAAACCATAAATAAGAACCTTAAATCAGAAAGAGTATGAAAAAATAGAAACTAATGAAAACAGATCCAAAAAAACATAAAAAGTTCGGGCTGAATTGTAGTACTACTGGGGCTAAACCCCTATCACCCTTTTAGGGTGGTTTTGAGAATTTATGAAACATTTTTAGTACTACTGGGGGGCTAAACCCCTATAACCCTTTTAAGGTGGTTTTGAGTATTTATGAAACATTTTTAATTGAAGTTATATTAAAAAAAAAAAAATATAAAATCAAATAAATGATTTTTTTATTTATTTACATTACATTACATTTTACCCCTATCTCCCCAAAGAGGATTTATAAAAATGGCCAAAATTGGGGTGGTCAAAAAGTGTTCATTGTATATTTTTAATTGAAGTTATATTAAAATAAATAAAATATAAAATCAAATAAATGATTTTTTTAAATAAGTGAATTGTAGTACTTCTGGGGCTTATCACCCTTTTAAGGTAGTTTTGAGTATTTATGATCAAATATTTATTATCAAATAAATGATTCCAGGTACTTAGTTTGCCCTTCATAACTATTATTTTAGTAGTGTTACAATGTTATATAACCCCGTTTGGGGGCGATAGGAGTTAAATGTAATTATGTAGTTATTTAAAAAAAAATCATTTATTTCGTTTTATTTTATATTTATATATAGAGCCCCTTAAAAAAGGGGTTAGGGGTTTCATCCCCAAAAACATAGTACAAAAAATGTATCAAGGGGGGAATTTGAATATTTTGTAGTTTTCTTTTAGTGTAATTTGACCCCCCCCTTTTTGACCATTTTTATAACTCCTTTTTGGGGGCATAGGGTTAAAATGTAATTATAATTATCCCCAAAAACCATAAAGTGAAACTTGAACATTTTAAACCTATCTCTCATTGAAATGAGGTTAAACTCCCAAAGTGAATCAGGCGAACTACTCGTATTTACTACCCGAACAGCAAATGCATTCTGAATCGCATTTTCCAGATCCAGTAAGTTGTTTTATATGGAGCAGTTTTTCCTGAATCCATGTTGAGTTGTGGATAAAAGCCCTTCGAGTCTCTATGCTCCATATTAAACGGTTATTCACTATTTTTTCCAAGAGTTTACTTGCACAGTTTGTTAGTGTTACAGGTCGATAGCTTGATGGCTCCTTGGCGTCTTTATTCGCTTTCAATTTTGCTATAATAATTCCTAATCTCCATGATTCAACGAAACTGTGACTTATCCATATGCGGTTGTATGTTGCAAGTAGTGCTTTTTTAGATTTAGTTGAGAGGTTCTTGATCATCGTGTAGTGGATTCCATCTGGTCCAGGTGACAATCCTTTACAAGGAAGTAGAGCAGATTCTAATTCAGAAATTGAAAAAATCTTCTTGTATGGTTCATCGTTTGAGCTGTCAATGTGGGCAATCCTAGATTCGGCGTTCTGTTTAGTCGTATTTTTTTATTTTTCCCATTGATTCTTTGTATTTTGTTCCATATTTGAGATGTCACAAATTCCTTCCATGATTGATTTTTTACTCTTCGGATTGTAAGCCTTGCATTAGCGCGTTATAATCTAAAATACCGAAGATTGGTTTCGGTTGGTTCACGTGAAAATTTAGCCAATGCGATTTTCCTAGCTTTGATACATGCTGCAAAATCGTCTGATCAGCATGGGAGAGGAGCTCTACGTGGTTTCGATGAGGTTCTGGGTATGGATTGTGTGGCAGCTTCGATTATTGTGTTTAACTTGTGTTTGTATGGGAACCTCTTCTGAATAGTTTATGTCCCATATGTGACGCTGAAGTGAGAGGGGCGGCCGGGGTTCATAATGTTCAGAACAATATGGTATTGTGGGCATAACGAAACAGATTCTCAGATGGCCCATACCTCGGATCAATCTTTTGGAGTTTCTGAAGGTGTTGATCTGAGCTCTATATCCTTTACTCGCATTGAAGTCTTAAAATCCCTTTTGAGCATTAATGTGAATAAGGGCAAAGGACCTGACAATATTCC
>JANSTU010026381.1:0-12676 GCA_027564075.1 Bolitophila hybrida
CTAAATCCGATCACTGTAACTCTTTTTATAAAGCATTGAATAAAGAGCAAAAAAGCGGAAGGGAGATATTTGACAAATCCCGAAAATTCCTGAATTTGTATGTGTGCGTATAAAAATGTTTACATTCATATTTTATTTTCAATTATTTATTGAACATTAAAATCATCTGTTCTGGATAGATATTACAGAATCAAGAGTGGTCCACGATCAACCAATTCATAGCACTTATTGACTTATAAGCCCGCAACTGTAGCTATGAGCTGTTCATTCTATGTACGTCGTCTATGCGACTGGAGTTGAATCTGTTTGCAGAGGATTGGATACCGAGATTATATATGGGATATTGGGATAAGAACTACACCAAAACTCACTTCTTTGTTTTTATAGCTCCATTTTTAAATAAATAACTAAAAACTTTTAGAGATTTTAAAAATATGATATCATCACAAAAATCGGTTCATATTTTTTGTAATTATATAAAGAATCCTGATCGGTTCATTGCTTTTTTTAATTAGAATTCCCGAAAATTTGAAAAAAGACCTATCTTCGACCATGGCTATCTGCAGAGATGAATTTTCTTCTTTGAATAGGCTCGCTGCTAAATAATATTAAAATCAAATATTTTTTGTAAAACAATAACATTTTAACCGACCTTTCCATAGGAGGTTTTTGGGAGAGTCAAATTTTGTATTATTGAGCAAAAGAGTAACTTTTAAGGGTTTTTTCAAGTTTTTATATGTAAATACATTTTAAAATTATAATCCACAACCAAGATTTTTTTATTATTGAAAAGGTTTCTCAAAATGACGGTTGTAGGACCGCATAAACAACACATGATTATTTTAACTGTCCTCCGCTTAGATTTTTTTATTTAAAAAACATCGAAATCAGAGTATAGTATTGTTTATACATTTTTAAATCTAACTCTGCTATCTTAAACCATAAATTTGACATTCTACGGAAGTATTTTTGTTCATGCTGAAGTTCTGAATCTTCCCGTCTCTCAGAATTTTCTAAATGTGGACTTAAACGAAAATAGCATCTCACACAAGATGAAAGTTATTATTATTAAATAGACATACACGATTTTTGGGGAAATTTTATGTAAAGCAATACTTTTCGAAAATATAATGAATTTCACCTGATTTGTATTAATATCCTATAAACACACGTTTTTGTTAATTGTTTTGTAAATATTTTTTTTATATATATATAAGTAGACATTTTCTTATGAATTCGAAAAGTCTTAGGATACTGTTTCAGGGATCTACTTGATAGATTTTCAAAGGGAATATATTTTTTTTTTAATAATGTCAGTGTTTAATTATATTGTGTTTTTCACTCATTCAAATTCAAACTATAACAACAACTTAATTTTACTTTCCATCTACCTCATCAACTCTTAAGCTTAAATTTGTGACCATTATAAATTATAAAAATATCTATCTAATGAAAGCTATATTTAATCTTAATACCAATAATTTAATACCTATCTCTCTTCCATCTCTTTTTACATTAAACTAAAATCATTTTCTGACTTTTAACAATTTTTTTTTCATTTTTATATGCTGAATGCTACCTTTCGTTTAAAACCAAAATATATGAAATTCTTATAATTGGGAAGATTCTGAACATTCGCTTCTCCAAATCTTTTCTGGTTGATTTAATGTTGCGTCGAGCTTCTTTTGCTATATCAAAGAGTGAGCGTTTTGGTCTGATTCTAAATTTAAAAAAAAACAATAAGACATAATTAAAGTGATAATGTCAATACCAGTCGTTATATCGAGCACAGTTTTTCCGCTTGAATTAAACAATTCGTTGGTATTTTGCGTGTAAGAAGATCGTCCGAGCTATGTTCTTCGTAGATCGGATTTATCGCTTTGAAAACGTCTTCATGCATAGGTGGCTTACAATCGAAATTTGCTATTTTTACGCTTCGGAAATAATTTTAAAAATATTTATAAGATGTTTTTGTACAAGAACGTTGTTGATTACGAATCTTATGTTATAATAAATAACAAGAAAAATGGAAATAAATTTAAACATATATATTGTAGATTGTATCAGTTCAGACAAATCGACAAAATTGCTTTTATTGCATATTTCTAATGTTTATTATGTATAGTATAATTGTGCAAAATGATATTTTGATATATGTCAAATATATTAGTTTTGTAGACTTTAGTGTTGCCGCGTCTTTTGTTTGGAAATGCAAAAACAACTACATCTGGTCGCCGCTTTGCACACAACTTGGGAGGCAATCTACCTTTTGTCATGTAAAATTTGTTAATTTTTTGTTTGTATTGATTTGAGTTATAGGTAGTCACAAACATACATTTTAGGATTTTTTTTATTTTAAATTTTTAGACAGTCCTGACAACTTCAATCATAATCACGAGCGTTCGCCGTTCCTTTGAAAGCATCAATTTGACGATATAAAAATTGGAATAAGGTTTTGAAAATATATTATAATAATATAATAATAACATTTATTTAATCTAATAAAAGTATCCTAATACGCTTAGCTTTCTTATACTATGACCAATAAAATTTATTATTCGTTTTTATTCGTTTCTATTTTTTTTTAAATTCATTCAAATGAAGAATTTCTGTAAAACTATATTTAACCGCACCGATTGGGTTTTTTCCACATACCCTATTTCATTAATTTTTCAGACACATTCATTTCCCAATGTCCAATGTCCATGTTCTATACTTGTACAATTTTAATCTGTTTCAAATTAGATGTCCACCAGTGTAGATAATATTGCATTACAAAAATAAAATAATATAAGTATGTAATTTATAAACTTTAGCAATTCCGCTCTATTATTTTCCGTGTGCACCTCTTTACGTGCATCTTTGTACCACCATCAGAGCAACTTTCACGATCACAATAAAACACATAATAATATTATTTATATTGTTAAATTGTCTTGGATGCGCCGCCGTGCATGATCGCTTTATATTATATAGCCGCTATATTTACGATCTGCCCATATAGTATACAAACCGTTGTGATCTTTGAGAGTTTTTCATTTCTCATATACATACTCGATACATACATACAAAAGAGATAGAATTAAATAATGCCTATAAATAAAGACCACATCACAGACAGACGCGAAAACCGACGAATTAGATGGATCTTTGCAGCATTAATGTGTCTGCGTGTTACTGCTTGAGCTATAATATAGTGAAATATATGTATATATATGAATTGCTGTTTTATATAAAATTAGAATTAGTAGAAGAAACTGGCCAGCGCGTTAATGTATAACGTAATATTGCGTCTATTTGGAACGTTCAAGGCGAAAAGTCTTGAGTATAGCCCCATTCGATTATTGAATTTCTAGTATTCTATGTTGTTATTTAATTAATATGCGTGCACATGCTTTGAGTATACTATATAGCATTAGCATACTAACACACAGGCAAAGCCAGTGCCAAAAGAAAATAAATAAATGATTTAAATCTCAAATAGAGAGGAAGCTGCGCTTACATTTTATTAGTATAACCCCATTATGAGCCCCGTCCATTGATGACTTCATCGTGGCTAGGTATCCAAATTAGCATAATATTCCAAACGAGGGATCCGACTGACTTGCACACTCACACACATACACACAGAAAAAGACACACCGCGATGTTTGTTTTGTGTGAAAACAAATAAACACAAATATACGCTCTTGGAAGTTGGAACTCGCACAACTCTCACATTCATACACACGCACACGCACGTGTGTTTATGTATAGTTACGCGCACTGCACTTTATACTATTTGTTTTTTATGTACTCACTCCGACGGCTCGACGTGTGAGTCGATTATAATTATTTATACGAACAATTAGCTAATTTTCACTGTAAATTAACTGTACATCTGACTCACTCAAAATTTATTTTACACTGATTTAACATATCGTGCGGCAGGCCTGTATCGTCTGCGAAAGGTATATACTAAAAGAAACAACAACTGACACACTCGCACTTTGATTAGTAATTAATTAATTAATTTTGTAAAGCGCACTCGACTGATAACGCGCACGAGCTCCCCCGAGTACTGATAAGCCCCGAAAAAAATTCACGCACACGTACGGTTCCAGGAATTCGCCATGAGAAACGGCAATAACGCAAAAAACGCACCGATGCGAAACGCATAGAAGAGAGGAGCTCACTGGCTAAAACACACACGCACGCTCTACGGATATCAACAATACAAAACCGAATACCGAATGGCGAATGAGTCAAAGGCGCAATTGAATCGCTGTGATGCGGTGCCTTCTGTGTATATGTATTGTACATAAATATAATATAAATGTATGACTGTATGTGGATGAGTGCGGTGGTCTGTTTCGACCGAGAACTAAAAATATACACGGAATTATTTATAGGCGATACGCGCGTCGATATGTATTTAAATGTGTGTTTGTGTGTGCATACAAGCGGCGCTCACTAACAAATAACCAACATCGAGTACGAAAAGCAACTAAACTCTACTAAATCATTTTACTAAGCATGAGCTCACAGACTATATTTCATGCTTTTTATGCTGTATTCGTGTATATTCAACGAGTTTGTATGATTTTGTGTGGCTTTCGTTTGGTTATCACGCTTTGTTCTTTCGTGTGTGTGTGTGTGTGTTTATGTGAATGACGCTGTTGCGCCGTGTGTCGTTCCTTCTTGCTATAGCTAGCAATAGCTGCAAGTGAGCTCGAGTATCTGCATCCAGAGTTATAAGTGTGTGTGTGTGTGTGTGTGTGTGTGTGTGTGTTTCTAACTGCATCTTACAGATGGGCCTATTGAGTTGTGCACGGGTATATGTTTGTGCTTTATCAAGAAATATAAATTCGTTGCATTGGATGTGTGAGAACATCGGCTACTTTGAAATGTTCTACAAGATATTTTTGTATCAAAATAGTGTTATTTTATTTTTGTTATTTTTATTCACAAAACAATAATTATTTGTATTTACAGATTTATATGCAATTTTTTACTTCACTTTTTTAACTATAACTGACAGCACACCTTAACGAACATGGCTAGTAAAAATTTCGTTATCGTTTTTTTTGTTTATGAAAAGTCGATTACTCCAAAAATATTCACAAATAAATATAAAAAAAATTAAACGACTTTTACAGAAAATCGTTTATTTCAAATGGCTGACAAACTGCAACCGCAACCGCTTGATAGATTTTAAATAGGCCATTTGCGTGCACTTTTAAAAGGCCGCCTTTTTATCTATTATCAAACAAATTATCACCACCAAACGGTGGTGAATTACAACGTGCAAACCTTCCTCTTTAAAATACCGTTTTGAATTTTTTTCTGACGTGTTGCGGTATAGCACTTCGTCCTAGTTAGCGAAATGTTTTACAGATCATCTCGAACGTAATGGCAAAATTATTCTTATTGATTATTGATTGACGTCAAGATTCTTCAAGAAACAATATGATACTATTGAGAAATTAAAGCACAAATCTGTAAACTAATGCTAAAAAATTAGAGAAGAGTTCGAATTTTAAAAATCGAAATTGAAATGAAATTGACTGATATCGAAAAAAATGTCTAACTTTTAAATGTTATAAACACAAAATTCCCAAACAGACAAACAAAAATCATACAGTAGGATTTGCGTTAAAGAATTTCTGATAAATTGCTGTTAGAATTTTTCCGTTTAGTTTGAGTAATGACATCGGAAGTGAAAAGACGCGAATTAATTGTTCGATTTTCTAAAGAAAATCCACGATCGAGTCAGAAAACCATTGCCAACAAGGCAAAAGTTTCATCAAAAAAACGGTATCAAATGTTCGAAATGAATTTGATTAGAGACTTGAACGTTGCCATAAAAGTCGATTCTGGAAGAAAAAAAGGAAGTCAGACAGAAGTCGAAGAAATTCGATGCTTTGTTAGAGAAGAATACAAGGCTGTCGAATCGGAAATTGGCGGCAAAAGTAAGATGCAGCTAGTATTTAGTTCGCAAAATCAAAGCAGCTGCGGGCCTTAAGACTTACAAAGTACAGTTTTTACATGACAGGAATTCCACAAAGAACCTGGAAGCACAGCGCCGAGCTAAAAAATTGAAGTCAGATTTTTTTACTCAAAATTCGATTTCTGTGTTATGGACGATGAAACTTATGTATTGTCAAGATTCTACCAGTTGCCAGGTCAGGAGTATCATATCGCAAAAAAACGAGGAAAAGTCGAGAAATAAATTAGAAATGTTCCCCATGAAGTTTCTCGTGTGGCAAGCGATTTGAACTTGTGGGCTAAGTAGTCAGAGTTACGTAGCAACTGGCACTAAAAATGGTAAAATTTATGTGAAATAGTGCTTCCAGAAAAGATTGCTGCAATTTATTAGAAAACACAGATTTTCTAGTTTCTTTTGGCCTTATCTGGCATCTTGCCACTACAGCAAAGAGTCCTTCAAATAATACAAAGAAAATAACATCGAAATAACATAGTGCCAAAGGAAGCCAACCCACAAAATTGTCCAGAGCTTCGGCCTGTTGAGAGATATGACCATTTATATGACCAAAACAAAATTGAAGGAAACAAAGAAGGAAGCCACAGACGAGAAAGATTTCCGAAATAAATGGAATGCAGTCAGCAAGAAGATCTCACCAGCCACCATAAAGGGGTATTTAATCAGAAATTAAATTTGCTTTCAAAAACTGTTTGATTTTTTATAATTGGATTAGGGTTTTCAAAATTAGACATTTTTTTCGATCGGAGTCCTGATGTAACATAAGATCTGGGTCTTAAATAATCTAAGCAATTTCTTTTGCTATGTTTTTTTCTCGACTCCTTTAAAGTGGATCCTTGAAAAAACCGACAAAGCCCGGATTGCAAGGACAGATAGATAACTTATGAGAAGGAAACAGCAAATTGCATTTTAAGAAGCGGCATCGTCTGTGGAAGAGCTACAATATGGGCCCGAAATAGAAGTTTAAACTTTAAACGTGTTATTCTCGAAATATCATTTTTGAAATCGGTGACCAAAATTATTCGAAAACTACTCAACCGATCTTTTTGAAAGTTGGCAGGCTTATTCAATACATAAAAATGTAGTGTTTGACCGTTCGTTTTTTCGAAAACAATGGCGCTTTTATAGCCACAGAATTTTTAATTTTTAACAAAATTGAATATTTTTTTATATACATCGATCAAACTAAATCCATTGAATTTTTTTTTCATATGAACCCGTTTGCCACATTTTCGGTCACCGCAAACGGCAAAAATAAAAAAAAATATATTTGTACGGCCATTTGTAACAAAACTGTACAATATATTTCAATACAAAAATTAATAATAGATGATATATTGATCGTTAAAAAATATATATGTAAATCAAAATATTTAATATGTAACTTACCAACGTTAATTGAAGCTTATTATTTTATAATTCGTCCTTCAGAAGGCAAGTTAGTCGATTTGCAACACCCACCAAGTTCCATTTCCAATTAAAAAATGTATTCAAAAAAATATTTTAAAAATTGCTTTCCGAGGTTGTGTTTTATGCACACTTTGAAGTCGTGACGAGCATGTTGATGCTGTTAATCTTAATTATATCGTAACAATAAAGAACAAACTACCTTTTTTGAAATTGAGCAAGAAATTAAAGGAAGATATGAGACTGGTTGTAAAAAATATTTTAATTCGAATAAAATTAATTAAATGTTGTAAATTTTTTGTTCCACAGTTATCCTCAGTTCTTGTTTAATGTGAAAATTATTTTACAGGGCGGAAAAAGCATTTTACCATATAATTTTTCACAATGTAAAATCATTCATCATTCGTCTCGAACATTTTTGAAAAGATTGAAATAAATAATATTTTTTTCGAGTGATCATTAATTTTTTTTTTCAAAACTTACGACCTTTTTTGTGTACGAACACGGTCGAACTTGGCCTTCGAAAAACGTTCGTGCGAGTTTGTCTATTTCGAGACCAGTTCACACTATGGTCCAACAATATTCGAATATTTTATTGTTTTATTGCACTTTAGACTAGACGCTAGGGCTTTTCAGAAAAAAATTGATGATAAAATTTCATAGAAAACGATATCAAACAGAACAGATTTATAAGTTTTACATAACATTAATCAAGATAATTCTTAAAATCCTTTAATGAAAGGAAGTGCCGAAGTGGAAAAGGTGTATAGGAAATCGGGAGTGCTAAATGTTATTAAATAAATACAATTATTGACATATTTTTTATGTTCTTGGTTTATAAGGGTTTAATAATATTCGTTGGGTTACTTTCAGTTCGCTTTATATTATCTTCAACAACTTGTAGTAGTTTCTGCATACCAATATCATCTTTTGCTATTGACTCATTGAAACATGTCATTGGTGCTACTGATCGTTCTACCGAGTCATTTACAACAAGTTGATCCATTCCTTAGGATCAAAGCAAGTAAGCGTGGTAACTAATTCTTCCAAGTTTTGGAACATTCCATCGTTTTTTCTGTTGTTTCAATCTTTAGAAAAAGATTGAAGCTTTTTAACAATATTTCTCGAAAGTTACAATCTCAGGTCTACCCCAAAGGAGTAATTAATATTTACTTATCGTTAATCCCTCTTTCTACACTAAAAACGACATTTCCATTTTTTTTGTTAAAGTGGTATAACAGATCTTGAATGTACCCCATTAGGCCGAATATCGTCTTGCTGCGAATTTGTTGTTTGTCCGAATGTGATTTAGCCCCATATATGTATTTTAGCCGATAAAGTCATTTGTCCAAATAAGCTGTTTGGCCAAATGCTGTTTCGACGAATGGTTGTTTAGCCAATTGATCGCTTAGCCGTTTGGTCGTTTAGCCGATTTTGGTTTAGCTAAATAAATGATTTAGCCGAATGAATGAGTCAAACGATTTCGTGGGCTCATAAGGCAAATACACTAACTATGTTTTTATGGAAACAGAGAATAACTCAATTTTAACTAAAAACTAAGAAATCAAGTTTTGAATTTTGAACTAAAAAAAAAATAATATAGTGAATGTTGATTAATAGACCTAAATCAAAATTGTTTTGGTATTTAAAAAAATAAATATAGTAACTAAATAATGAAAAATAAAATTTGTATATGCATATTTTTGTAATTAGTGTATTTTTTTTTTTTTTAGGAATTAGTTACAAACAAAAAGAAACAAATGTATTAACTGCAATTGCATTTTTTGAATTTTAAATAAGATAAACATTTTCTTCTCCTGTTTGCGAGTGACTATTGTAGCTAGAGCGGGAGTATTTTTGGAATTACCTTCGATCAACGCTGCTTTATTTAACAAATCTTTCTTGTTTGCAATACATACGTAGGTTTTGTTAGTATGTATAAAGCAGAAATTTGTTTAGGAGGATTATAGATCCTTCCTCAACCATATAATGTAATATTTTTATATTCCGTGGTTTTCTTTTGAATACTTTTTATCAAAACCCAATTAAATCTAATATTTCTTTATATTTATTTCGATTTTTCAATAATATTGAAAGCGCTCGTAAATAAAGAATATCATTAAAAAGGTTCCAAAATTGGACCACTCGACTACGCTTCGTCCAAGCCATCCTTGGAAGTCAAATAACGGGATATTGAAGCCATCAATTAACATATACACATGTATAAAACAATAAGTTTTTATTATAAAGTTTATGCTTCACGATTGCGATTAAAAATAGGAAGATTAATCTTCAAAATGTGTGAATTTGCCTGAAAATTATTTATTTCATATTTGAATAAATTACATTTTTAAGAATTATATATTATAGTAAAACCTTATTAATCGATAATAACTTAAATATATATGAAATTGCTTATATGACACCAACAAAAATAATTTAAAAAAAACAGTAAAATATTTATCTGGTTATAAAATATGAAATATAATACTTGATACTCTTTAGTTTTTTAAAATAAGTAATAGACAATAGAAATTTGTAGTATTATCATTATTTTATATAAAAATATTATTTACAAACAAATAAGAGTACGCGTATATTTATATGTATTTATACTGTGATTTACAAAGAACAAACACATACAATACCTTTATTGAAAAACATATTGAATTTTACATAGTATAATACGGTTTTGTTTGAGATAGGAACCTCGTCGCGTAGCTTCGCTCATTCAATAAAAAAGCCGGGCTGGTTATACACCGAAATCTGTGAATGCTTAGAATTTGTAATGATTAATTTCGTATACGAATCGTTCCATCGTCTTAACATATTCAAATTTTCAAAACCCTTTCGCGTGCGTGTTGCCTACGCATTCAGCATAAGTTTCTCGCGCACGCCGAGCGCATGATGAGTGTAAAATCGTTTTTTTTATATCTATTGTATATATCGCGAATAAATATATGTATATGTAGAACTTCCGGTCGGGCACGGTTTGCGATTTGCGTATCTTTATATGAGCACGGGCGCGCGAAATTCTCGCCTTACAGACAGAATATTCTGTGACCAATTGCGATGATTTTGCTGTCTGGATTAAATATAATTTATGTTATAATAATAATTGATTTTTTCACGCGTCATTGTATTACGCATGCAGAGCGATATGTTATTTAAAACAAATAATTATGTATATTTGACACGAAAAAAAAGATCTGAAATTATATCGCACAGATAACGCCATGTGGTTGTTGCGCATCGCTGAATGCTGAGTATTGCGCTTATTTCGGCCATTTTATGGGTTGGGTGTTTAACTGTATAATATTATATATATATATTGATACGCCGTTTTACATGCACGTTCATAAATGAATTACGTCAAGGTCGAAATTCGGAAATTGTTATTTACCTATATTTTTACTAACATTTTTAGGTGTCATAGCTGAAATGCCTGATTACCTATATAATTAAAATACTTATGTGTTATTTTGCAACGTATATAGACATGTAATTAGAATTTGTTTTTAAATACGATTTAATTGAGTTACCTTGGTTGAAAAGGTAATCCATCGATTGCATATAGACACTCTGTTTTCACCGTATCGTGAAACTTCTAACTTCTTTGAATTGGATCTATCTAGACATTTTCGGCAATGTTATGAAATGCGGGTACGACGCGACGCAAAGATTTAAAAATAGCGACATGAAATGTGAGAATACTATTGAAACCAGGATGGCTATAAGATAACTTTGGGAACTATACATATACCCTTAGATATGCCAAGATATCATTCGAAAACTACTACTAAAGTAGCCATTTCAAGTACTTTCATAGAAGATTATTTAATTAAAATTGTTCGTTTTTAATTCATCTATTTTCAGAGTTGAATTTCACATTTTCATATTACAATATTATGTCTAAAAAGACGACTTTCTGACTCTCTGATCAATTAGAAGTTATTTGTGTGCATCAATGTATGTATTACAGATTTGGAATTAGGATCGGATATTCGCAGGTTTGAGATTTAAGAAAATGCAATACGATGAGATTTAAGGTTTATTCGTGCAGATGCTTGTAAATTTCTTTTGAAGACACATTTTAAATATATTTATTAAAACCAATAATATATTAAAGTATAACATTCAAAGAATATTGTGTAATAATAATGAAGAAATAAAAAAATACGGCAATCACAGTAATTATTCGGAAGCGTCTCAAAAAAAATAGAATTGTGAAGATTTGAAAAGAAAAGGCGATTTTGCGAAAATTAAAAAAAGCAATAACTTCGTAAATTAAGTACAGAAATAGTGTTGAACGAAGGTTTATTTTTTAAAAAAAAATCTCAAAATGGCTTCCATCATTTTTGGGATTTATGTGTACTATTATTTCGAGGTGATTTTCGATTTTTAAATGTTACAAGCAGGACTATTCTGTAAGGTTGTGTGTTTGTGACAATTGTCACCGAGAAATATTTGACTAAGCGTGATTCAAATGGTGTTGGTCATAGGTACTATTCCCTCTACTCGTTGTTCCCAAGGGTTATTTTGAGTAAGCTAGATTCAAAAGGTAGTGGCCATAGAGTACTATTCCTTGGCTCTCTTCCGCCGTTCCCAAGGGTTGTTTTCCCTAAGCGTGTTTGAATAGTTGTTGTCCAAATTTAAACTGTCATCAAGGTTGATAGAGGTTTTAGCCCCAAAAACGTAGAATTACAAATTGATCAGGAAAAAAATGAACATTTTGTAGTTATTTTTCAAAAAAAAAAAAATAAATAATTTTTATTTAAAAAAAGGTTTTTTAGTCTTGCAATATAAGTTTTTTCAATAAATCCCCCTGATGCAATTCTGAAAAAGTTTTGATAATTGACCATCCCTAATTTTATTGCTGTCTTTTTTTTGGGAACTCTCGTTTTCGGCGAACTGTCTTTTTCGGGGTACTGTCGTTTTAGGGGAATTGTGTTCTCGGGGAATTGTATTTAAAGTTTTTGATGGGAATAAATCGAAGATTTTTTTCTTTGTTAACTTACATGGTGTCGTCGATTACAGGTCCATACAGGAGAGGCATTTTGGAGGTCTACGGCATCTCTAAACTCTTGGGCAACTACAGAAAGACAAAAAACAATAATCAGCTGCCGTATATTAGGTCTACAACTAAGTTTTAACGGTTGGCACATCCACATCCACATCCAAGCAAAACCAACTTCATTCGAAAGCGTCCTTATTCGGCTATAATTCGTGCCATCTGTCATTTGTTTGGTGTGTAAACAACGAATTTTGTGAACGGTTAACCATGTC
>JANSTU010026392.1:0-12674 GCA_027564075.1 Bolitophila hybrida
TATAGAGCCATGATTAATGACTTTTTCGTGCCTCAATTGGACGATGTTGATGTGGACGACCTTTGGTTCCAACAAAAACCTCACTACATGCCATACAGCCAACGCATCAATCGATTTATTGAGATCGTCAACCACCTCGGTCCAGTCGTGAAGCACTTGTGACGAGTACATTTGTTGTTATTTTGAAAATTTCCTATTTATTTTTCAACAGAGAAGGTCAGTACAAAACTCAAATCATCCGCCATATAGTCGTTTGCATGTAGGTAGGTATTTTATTATATTATTATTTATTTTATTATTTATTTTGAATAAGAACCAAGTAAAATGTATGATAATGTCCGACAGGGACTTATTTTCAGCCGGTTGCAAAATTAAAAATTACTAAAAATAAAAGAAAATTGAGAGAACGTGCGTATTACGTATTCCCATCAAATTCACTGGCTAACCTTTTGTACAAATATCTGGCAATACAAATTGTTTTCCGCGCGCCGTCTATGTTATTATTACTTTCATCAATAATTCAACTTAGTAGTGATGTTTCGATGCTTTATGTCATTATATTATACATTCTACCCACTGTCCCAGCCTGACAAGTTTCTCCCAGTCAGATGAACAGAAACGATTTCATAATACAAATCACACCCATATTTTGTAGTATAATATCAGTTGAATAGCCCCGCTTTGTTCCAGTAGCTATAAGATATCACATTACAGAACTGTTTCTACTCTGTCAACTGCATACTATATGTTTTCTAAATCTCAAAGAGTAAATTATATACGTTTTAGCATCAGGGTCGAATTTTGTCTTGTTCACTGTGTATTTAAATGATAAAGTATTTGTATTTGTGTACTTTTGTTGTTGAAATATACGTCCTGACGCTAAGTCCCGTTTCCGATACCCGACTAAATTATCAATCAATGACATATGTTACCTTCTTTTTTGACCGTTTGAAAATTCTCCATATAACCAGTAAACAATATTTTCTCTTTATTATAATTCACCACGGATTAAAAAACGCACCCATTATTAACTATCACCAAATAAGGTTGGCACCTAATTAAATGTTTTGAATTCCACGTTTCTTTTTGGTTTTATATATACACTAGTATTTAGGGTGGAGAATTAAACTTCCTTCAGCTGCAGGATGCAATAAAAGGTGTTTCATTTAATTTAATTACACAAACAATTATTATTATCGAAAATGAAAACAGTATAGGCGTAGTTTTTACTAATAAAAACTTCTAAAAACAGATGTCAATTTTGACATTTTATATTAAATACTTTGCCTTATTCTTTGCAACACTTAACATAAAAGCATTTGCGATCACAAAAAATATATATTTTAATAATGTTCAAATTTCCAAATTCCTGCACGCCCACATATTTATCACATCCAACACATAAAATCAAACACACCTATACCTAAAATCAATATTTATTGCATATTCATTATACATTAAACTGATACAAACAAACAAACAGTTACCATAATTTAAATTAAATTCAATGGACTCACCTAAAATCTCGGAACGCCATACACAATATATGAATATGAACATATCATTGAGAAATTAATATTCAGTGTTGATCCACATTATTCGGATGCACGCGCGTGCACGACTTCCGTTCGATCCGAGTTCCTATTGTTTTAAAAGGCGCGTGCGTGTGCCTGCGTAATAATAATTAGTAATATGAAAATATATACAAATACACAATATGTTTTACGTGTATGTGTGTCTTTTGTCAATAATTATACAATTATTTCTATTGTATAATTCAAATCCTGAGAAAATGTTACCTAAAGTTTCATTATATTTTATTCATCGTGACCAAATAACTAAATATAAATTTGTTGACAGATGAATATTAACCTCATTCTGGTTATATGGTTACTCCAGTGTCACTGCGTAATTGGAGTCATTAATGTAAAGCCTATTCAAAATCCCAATGTTCTGTTAATTGTAATAGATGATCTACGCCCGGCCTTGGGTTGCTATAAAGATGAAAATGCCAAAACTCCCAACATTGACAAACTAGCTAAAAGTAGTTTCCTCTTTGAACAGGCCTACGCACAGGTTCCAAGAATTTATATGTTTTATTATAACCAAATTATAGAATAATTACTATTTCAGCAAGCCTTATGCGCACCCAGTCGAAATTCAATGCTGACCAGTCGTCGACCGGAAACACTAAAACTATTTGAGTTCAATAGTTACTGGCGTGATTCCGTTGCAAACTTCACTACGCTTCCGCAATTCTTTATGACAAACGGATACGACAGCTACTCAATTGGAAAAGTATTTCATCCTGGAAAAACTTCAAACTTCACCGATGACTATCCGTACAGTTGGAGTCGTCCGGCCTTTCATCCCTCCTCTGATCCATTCACCAACAAGGCGGTTTGTATAGATCCCAAAACCGGTGCTCGTAAACATAACCTAATCTGTCCAGTGGACGTCAATCTACAGCCGCTACATGTACTGCCCGATCAAGAGTGTATGAGAGAAGCGAAAAACTATTTGAAAACACATCGTGAAAAACCGTACTTTCTAGCTGTTGGCTTTCATAAACCACACATTCCATTACGATTTCCTATAAACTATTTGGATTATCATGCCAAAGAAAAATTTAATAGTCCTCCTTTTGACCACATTCCGTACGACCTGCCAACGGTGTCTTTTAATCCATTCACAGATGTCCGAAGAAGAGATGATGTGAAAGCGCTTAATGTTAGTTTTCCATTTGGACCGATACCACATGATTTTGGACTGGAGATTCGTCAGGCTTACTATTCGGCCATAACATATGTAGACGATCTCGTTGGAGATCTATTGGACAGTGTTAATCTTGAGAACACCATTGTAGTGTTGACCAGTGATCACGGATGGTCACTCGGTGAACACGCTGCCTGGGCGAAATACAGTAACTTTGAGGTAGCTCTGCGTGTACCGCTGATTATTCATACGCCCGGACACAATCGATCCAGATTGACAAATGTACAGAATACCGTTGAACTCTTGGATTTGTATCCGACTATAGTTCAACTTGCTGGACTGGAAGTTCCACAAAAGTGTATTGCACATAATAGAAAAGATCTTGAGTGCACCGAAGGACAGTCGTTAGTTCCAATTATGACAAAAACAGTACTAAAACACAGACCCGCTTTCAGCCAGTATCCACGACCAGGAATCTATCCATCGAAAAGGCCCAATAGCGATAAGCCTAAATTGCGTAAAATCAACATAATGGGCTATACTGTTCGTACCAAGCAGTTTCGGTATACCGATTGGATTCATTACTACCATACCAACTTTACAAAAGGTAAGCTATAATATAATATGGCGGATGGCCAGATGAATTGTTGTTTATTGATGTTTTATTTTTTAGACTGGGATCGAACATATGGAGAAGAGCTGTACGATCATATTTTTGATGATGCAGAGAATATAAACCTGGCATCCAGGGCAGAGCTATTTGGTATTAAGGAGAAGCTGAGGAAATTGTTGATGGTTACATTTCAATAAAAAATTATTTTTTTAATTTGATTCTTTATTTTTATTTAAAGCATGCCGCAAACATGTCACTCTTGACTGTCCGTCAACGTCAACGAAAATGGCCAACACACAAAATCATACGCATGTTTTTATATTAGCATACGAACACATTCCACACATTCAAAAGTGTGCTCAACACCGTCCGACAAAATCAAATCATTTTGATTTTGTTGGCCAACTTTGGCGCTGTAGTTCTGTGCGGGCGATCGATGAGTTACGCAGTATATTTGACATTTTCTCCGCGCTCCGCCTTTTTCCTTTTGACATATGACGGATCTGTCTGTTTAGCCGTCATTTAATAAACAAAATTGATCTGTCCGCTGCGAAATGCCTTAAAGCTTTTCGGGACGCTCGTTGTGATCGCTAGTTGTCAACAGTCAAGAGTGCCAGTCAAAAATATAAACTCCGCATTTGTTTTAGGGCGCAGTGGCCGAGAGATAACGCGTTGGGATTTTAGAATTAGATGTCGTGATTCTCATAGAAGTTTTTCGAATATAGGTCTTTAAATCTGACATGAATAAAATTTACCGGGTTATTCCGAAAACGCCCAAGCAGAGTTAGATCACTAAAGTGCTATATGTTACAACAACATTTTAAATTCAGATCAACGAAATTTAAACTTGAACTGTCATTTATAGGAGTATAAACTCGGTTTAAATGTAGAACTCATTGGTAGAAATGGTCATTATCGAGGGGTTGGCAACTTTATATTTTACCGCACATAGACTCCAGAGTCTTTTATATTTACCGAGGTCATTATACACGATTTATAATATTTTTTTAATCTGAAGTCACATTTTGATTATATAATAGAGTATCCCAACTGTAATTGAGTCAATTATAAGTTTTTTTTTATTCCAATTATTAAAACAACACAGAATTGATTTTTTTAAGGTTAGGACGAAAAAACCCCTGTTATAGAATTTTCTTTTTTACTTACTTTATGTAGCCTACAATAGTCTGTCGTGGTTTGGAAATCGTTGAGAATATTCCTTCTACAGGACTCTGCAATCAACCTTCCTAAAGCATAAACATTAAAAACAGCGGCGTCTTTCAATCGAGCTTTAGGCCTACATCCTTCAAGATTTTTATTTTATTTATCCTGACCTTAAAAATATATTACGAACAACTTCTTATAATATAGAGAAAAGTTAGTGTATTTTTGTACTTTTTTAGTTTAAAACACAAAAGTGGTTACTGCGGTTGATTTATCTTAGACATGTACCAATTATGCTCAATTGAACATTATATCCGACTGGGATAGACTAAATATAATTCCCGCATATATATCAAGTTGCGGGTTGCGGTACATTCTTCGATTGCGCCGGTTGCCGCTGCAGCTCCTTACGTCAAACCAAAATTTCTTGTTGTTTTTGTTTACTTTAAAATTAATAAATAATATATACATATACATTTCATTGAATTATTAGACAAAATGAGCGTAAAGTCTGGCCACTTTATGCACATTAATTGTCGAAATGCAAAATATTTGACGGTAACGCGATTTCCGGTGCCAGACGAGTATGTTTTTTGGTCGATTCCATTCAAAGAGTATATGCCTGTATTTTTTGAGTCTACTGTTTTAACAGGCAAACCCTGGGCTGATCCTGAACTTAGTATGTAAATTGAAATAATCGTGTATTTTTATAATTTTTGTAAGTTTTTCTTTAGAAAATCCATCATTTAAACCGAAATGGAATCAAATGGACGGTAACGTCAATAGATATTCACACGATGGTGATTATTCGATAATAAATGGTGCTCCATTGAATCCGATCGGTCGGACAGGAATTACTGGTCGTGGTTTACTAGGACGGTGGGGCCCAAATCATGCTGCGGATCCAATTGTTACGCGTTGGAAGCGTGGACCGAGCGGTAATCGTTTGCTGAATGAAATTTCCGGAAAGTAGGTTTTTATATACCACCTTTCGCTATATATTATTAAATCGCCACTTTTAGATGTATACTCCAAATGGTTGCCATTGAACGAAAAGACAATCAGATGTGGGCTATTCCCGGTGGTATGGTAGATCCGGGCGAAAAGATATCGGCCACTTTAAAAAGAGAATTTATGGAAGAAGCATTAAACACTGGTGAATCGTCCGAGGAATTAACGGAATTCTTTAGTTCGGGTCACGAAATCTATGCTGGCTACGTGGATGATCCGAGAAATACGGACAACGCGTGGATGGAAACGGAAGCGTTTAACTTTCACGATGATACGTGTGAGACGGTTGGAAAATTAGCATTATCAGCTGGCGATGATGCAGCCAAGGTTCGTTGGATGGATCTTGATCGAAAGATTCATCTGTACGCTAGTCATAAGTATATAGTACAGAATGTCATTACCATGCATGATGCACACTGGTAAAATAACCTAAAAAAACAGGAAAATGACTAATATTTTATGTTTTTCTTTGGTTACTTTTTTATTTACTAATTGTAATTATTTATATTTTTATTTACCACGACATCTAATGTGTATTGCATATATAATATAGTATATAAAAGCTGCTCTTAAAACAAATCAGTATAAATGTTCCTTAGAAACTAATTAAATTAGGATTGCTTAATTTTGGTGAAACATATTGACTAGGCGTTTTCAAAACGATTTAACGATCAAAATTATTGCGTTTACGATTGTAGAAAGATCTCTAAAGCTGTTTTGTCTATAACATAAAAATATGGTGTAAAGAGAATAAACAAACATAAATAAAATTGGAAGCGTCTTCTAGCTGACTGTATAAATTATACTAATAATTCAATCAATATCAATGAATTGCACCTTAAACATTACGATTTAACGATTTTTTCACATTTAACTTATATTGTGCGCCAAATATATCAAGTGCAAACATACTGATACCATGACGCATGATAATTTGAATTACTATCTTTCAATAGATTTAAACTATTTTTTTGTTTTCTTTGGTTCATCGTCCTCGCTATGCTCCTCTTGCAGCAGCAACGAGTCCGGGTGTCGAACGGCACCGGGTTTCTTATTACGTTGCCACGTAAAAACACGTGCCAACTGCATGAACTTCTTACGTGACTTTTTGCCCATATGCTTGAGTCGTTCCTTGAATACAACATCTTCCTCTGCACGACCTTTATCCTTTTGTTCCTTCTCTAGAGCTAACATGAACTCTTGATTCCAACGTAGCTCATTCATGAACTCTTCGTTCTGCAGCATTAGGGCAAACTGTTCATCTGGAATATCGAAGTCACTGCGAATCTGAAAATTAGAATAAGTCAGAACAACGGGTCAACTAGCTTGGTTACAGCAGAATTTTCTTACATCCGAAGGGGCGAGACGAAGGAATCCTGGCGGCAGCGGTCCCAGTATCGGAGGATTCCATTTTTTAACAGCAGCACACTCAACAGCACGCATTGGACTTGCGTTCAAACTGTTTCCACATGGAGTTTTCTTTATTTTTGGTGAAGCACCCGTATTGGTGATATTCGGTGCTGTAACAGCACTTACCGGTGACGTACTTAACAGTAAACTACGCGGCTCCGAATCGATTGGTGCGATCAGCACTGCTTTACCACCGGATGTGTCCAGCTCATTGCGTAGTTTTTCATTCTAAGCGATTCATAACATTAAAAATTAAATATACCCTTATTCATCGATTAAATATACCTGGTTGTCTATGCTCATTGTTAACAGCTGATCTATCGTAGCATCCACGGCTCCCTGATTTGCACGCAAAACAGCCTCGATGACCTCTTTGTCCATGTCCGGAAACATTGTTTTGAAATCGGACATGGCCTGGGCAAACTCCAATTGCATCGTTGACGCCATTTCAGTTTACCTGCATACACAAAGTTAACGAAAATCGCAATAATATTTCGCAATATAAATAATTTACCAAAATTTCTTTTCGCTAGAAAGACTAAGCCCGAGCGTTTGCACTAGTACACTTCTGATCTAACCACTTTGCGATATTATTTTCAAATGTTGAAAACACTTTGATCGTGTAATAAACATTATTTAACAACTAATTGTTAATTTTAATATAAATAGAATATGTTTTTAGCATTTCACACAAAGACGTTTATTATATGTGTTTATGTTTTGACAGTGACATAACTTGACATTTGCTGCAAAAAATCCATTTTATCAAATTTCCATATGATATGTACCAAAACAAAAAACTACATGGTAAAACAGGGATTTCAAGGGAAACACAAGCCAGTGAGAAGCTAGATGGTTAGTTGCCGCGGGTGCGAGGGGGAAAAAAATAAAATTTTCTGAAATTTTCATTTATTTTGACAGGTATAGTGGTTTCATATTCGAACAACAGGTTTCGCCTGTTGTGTCGAATTATTGTCGCATGATTATAAACTGTTGCCTATTCCTGACACTACGCGAAGACACCAATATGGTTTAAAAGGTTTTTTATTCAGATGTCGCTTAAGTGGACTTGATACATTGAATATTGTTAAAATGTTTTGAAGATTCAATTCGCTATTTAAATCGAGATGTTAACATAAAAATGACGCAAGAATTGAACGTGATAAATAAACTGTTATATATTGATCTATAACAAGGTACGGTAACTTAATGATATAAATTGAACTTCGCATTTACACCACAGTCTCATCCTCGGACTTGATGTAATTTGGCTAAAAAATAAATGCATATTGGGTAAACATTAAACATATAAAATAGAATATTAAGAATGACGAACGCCGGTGGTCAAGCTGTTTAAATCGAAATTCTAAAACTTGTAACGAACTGGGTCGCGAATATGATCGAAAGTTTTAAAAAATTTGATGTAATATGTCGGCCAAATTCACTGGGTTTAATAGAAGTGTGGTTATGTTTCTGTAATGATCATACGTCAGTTCACATTGGTAGTCTCAGACCAACTGCTATATCTTCATATTTGCGTTTTGTACCAGTTTAAAAACATCAACAAACAAACATATTTTCTCGAATACATTTGTTATCATCAAGTAAAAACGTTACAAGAATTTCGCAGTATATTTTGACATTTACTCTGCCCTCCGCCTTTTGCCTTTTGACATATGACATTTGATTTTATCGTCTTTTTCAACTTTTCAAGTAAAAAAGCGTAACAGTCATTCTGTAATATGACTGAAACTTTATGACATCTTAGCCGAGATCGCCTTTCGTATTGCCATTTTTATTTTGTAAAGGGTTCAATATCTACAATAATTTATATTATATTTATATTTATTTATTTATATTTTTATTTCGCATTTCGTATTTCTTCGTCTGTAACTGATATGTTATTTTTCTGCTTCTTTGTATTCTTCTAGCAATTGGTTTTTTTTTGTTGATGAAACAAATTTGTTTAGCTGTCATTTAAATTTACAAAATTTGGTCAAAGTAGTTGGTATTGTGTCCTTTTGTTGTTGTAATATAAATCGTGACGCTATGGCCGATGACAATATGAGTCGTTACCTATATTTTTGTATGGAGCTTTCTTCAAAGCCGCTTAACAACACAAGTCCATTTTCGAACCAAAATTTATAAATTAAATTATAATTATTAATTTAATTAATTATAATTAAATTAAATGTCAATGTTTTTAATTCCAACTGACCGCACGCCACTGTAAAATTATTGTGACCAATCCAAAAGTGACGACAATTCTTTTAGAATGATCTTTTGAACTGTCATCACAATACGATATTAGGCACCCTTTACTAGGTCACGTTGTGTCCGAACAAATTTTTCATTCAAACATGGGGGTTATTGACATTTGATCAGGATTATAATTTGTCGCCTATTTACTTTCACTATTTTGAGAAAATAAGCTGTAGCCATACTCTACAAAATGTATCTCTGTCGATGCTGGTAATTTTTAAATTTTGAGAAAAGTATTTTTTAAAAAACATTACTTTGGTTTAACATAACCTTAAATTAAGTTATTTTTGTTACTATATATTATGTATAAAATTAAAGTATTTTTCGATGCGGCTGTCGTTTTTTGTCCACCATATTGACAATAATGTGAATCGATTTTTTATTCTTGTAATTAACATCAATTTTAGCAACATCATTATATAATAAGTATTATTTTTTTAACAATAAATAGTATAGAATTATTAAATTTATAAAAACAAAGCGTATATACGTCTACTTATAAACACAGAACCGATTTATACAAACATTTATAAATACTGAAACGGCAACATTAATTTAAATAAATAATTGTTTATAAATATATATTCACTTTAAAGTGTGTGTGGGGGGGGGAGGGGTAAGGGATTTTGAGGAGATGCAAAACGCATTATAACTGTTTATTGTGCATTATTAATTTCACATAAAAATCGGCAAGGGACGCGGCGCACATATGCGGTTCCCAGTCATATATTTGTATAATAAGGGGTGGGTTGATTGTGGGTATGAAGAAAATACACGTTCACATGTCGGCGATTTACTTGCCAAACCTTTGAGCAGAGCCAAGACTATGGAGAGAATGGAGAAATGTCATTATTGTTTGTCACTGAAATTGTTTTTATTTTACTGCTTACAATTTTAGGTGTCTGGTGGTACGTTTGCGACCCATATTGCAGATTTTAAAGTGGCAAGTTGTCATGTCTGTAACAAAAAAAAAATATTTATTTTATTTAAAGTTTGTTTTCAAAAATAGTACTGACATGATCCAATATTATTAGAATCTGCAAAACAAATAGAGCTTCATATTAGAAAAAAACCATAAACTAGCTTTTTAACACAATAAACTTACAGTATTTCTTGTTATTTCGTTTCAATGTACGATCTTTGATGGTATTCTGAATCAATGGCTCCGGCTGGGGCAGTGGCTCATCCTCGAATATTGTGTCCAATGATTCGTTTTCATTGTGATCAAATTCCATATTCATGCGTCGCTCGGCGTTCTTTTCCCTTTGGATGTATTCGCGATTTGCAAGATCCCTGAGCCATGGCCAATTGTTAAAGATAGTGTTGCGTTGTTCTTGGAGTCTCTGCAAAGTAATGAATATATTGTTAAAACACAATATAAAAAATGAATTACTGTTGTCAGTACACCTTTTCCTGATAGTATTCCTTATTGTTTAGATCCGCGGAGTCTTCGTATCGAGATTGAAATATGTTGCCGGGAGGATAGCGACCAAATGCGGCCCCAAATAGTGAAGCCACAATAAGGCCGACCAAGAGAATGAAAGACTGGGCGCCCATGTTTAAGGTGTATGCGCCACTTGTCTGGAAATTGGAATCATAGATTTACAAAAAAACATAGTCGCATAGAATTCTTTTAAATCTATCTAGAAATATGTTTTAATGATGTACACTGATAAAATCATACAACAAAACTTTTTACCGTTAAAATGCATATTGTATATTGCAGTAAAACTAATATATCGTACACAAAGAAAGTAAACCAGAACAAAATCGATAAGTTCAACAGAACTATGCGACAAACGCGAATTATATTATGGCTATATTCAATAACATGAGGTATTCATTTAAAAGTTAAATATTTTGTTGCATCCATTTAGCAAGAATCAACAATTATTTATTGTACTTATTTATTATGTAAAGAGTTTCGTAAAGTAATCACGTTTCAATCAAGTCAATCAAATCATAAAGGCACGTGAATTTATGCATATAGTTTGAATAAATCTAGGAAGTTTATATTAAATAATTACTTGGTGTAACTGTAATAATCTCGATATTTTCTTCTGTGGAAAATGTTTTATATTGTTTGTTTGAAACATAGGTATAGCTTATTTGAAAAACTTTTATGAGTTAATTATTATTATTAGAAACAAAGGAATGGTATTATGGTTAAAATAAAGTTAGATAATGGCAAAATATTAGATTAGAGAAGAAGAATAATTGAAATATCAGCTTAATTAATGTTGGTCCTCTATTCTCCAACCCAACTCCAGCACTCATGTGCTTATTTAGACTATCTTTTTCAGAAAATCTGTTATAGATAAACGTTTCTCAAAATTACCCATAATTGCCTTTAAAATGCATTTTTTTTTTTGCAGCTGGCTCGTGAGAAATTAGAGAAACTGCTGAAGAAATGAAGGATCCGCAATCGTGCTAAGGCATCACGTTGGACTTAGAAGCAATCGATAATAAAGGACAAAAAACTAAAAGATTTTAGCAATCCAAACAGTGGACCAATTTTGGTCCCGGAGAACGATAGTCTTATTCGTTCCAACATATTCGAAAATGTTTATCGTTCCCCGTACATGCAGGGTCATTCATTTTTGACACACGCTGAAGAACAGTTGACTTATTCGTTCATATACGAGTATGTACGTGGAAGAATATCGTTCTTCGTACCTGCAGGGATGCTTAAATCTGACTACTACACGACACAAAAATACTCTCTTTTAACATGACATGTTTGAACACCGATTCACTGTGTGTCATTCGTCATCCATTTTCTCTAGCACGTAGTCGTCAAAATATAATTCGCGGACGTATTTTATTGTTTTCAGCCCCCGACGCGTATAATATTTATAAATATAAACGAAAAGCCCTCATCGTGTGTGTGTGTGCGCCTGTTTTTAAAAATTAGCAACTTCGGCGTATGTGTGTTTGCGTGTATTTCTTGCACCAGTGCGTGTGCTTTTTTGCTAATAGTAAACGATGGATTAATATAAATTATATATCTAGCGCGCGTATGTTTATTTTTTGATTTTCTAAGGCCTGATTTTTTTACGAAATTAATCCTTGAGTTAACTAGTACAAATTAAGTAATAATATTCATGTTTTATTTCAACTCGAACCATTTATTTTTTACAGGTAGCCGCCGGAGCTTACCAAAGTGTCTCTGGATAAATTTATGTAAGTAATTAGTTATGTTTTACAATATCTAAACTAACATTCGGTAGTAATATATTATAATGAACTTCGACTGTTAATATTACATAAAATCTTTGCTTTACATATCATTTATATGCTAAAATATTCGGATACATGAAATTGCTGTTATTTATAAATTCGTCTCAAAGTCTTTAATATTTTATGAAATTAAATAATTTTTTTTTGTGTTCAGTCTACGAAGAACGCTCCGACAAATTTATGCATTCACGGTCGCCCGAGAACATTCCTCCAGTCTACATAGAAACAGCAGAAGTCCGCGGAAGAGAACGAACCACAA
>JANSTU010026403.1:0-12674 GCA_027564075.1 Bolitophila hybrida
AGTTGAAAAGTCAAACCGTTTGTGTTTTATTAAAAAAAAAAGTTGAAGCGCACCTATTGAAAAACCCTTTACATAAAAATATAATTATAAATATGTGATATATGAATGAAAAAAAAAACATTCTTAGAATTTAGGCTAAAATCTATATGTTATGTCTAGTTTATGCTCTGCTGGCAGATTACCTGTAATCAGTGGGCACACACGTGTTTAATAGTATATTGTTATTGTAAATATTCAAAAGTCGATCTTAAACATAAAGCTTTGCACGTTAAGTCATTTTTAAGGCCCTCCACTCAAATGGGGCACTGCGTTAAAATACTATACTTAGACTAAATTTTAAATACAAAAAATACTTAGTTCAACATAAACTTCATAGTCTAAACTTCAGTTTGAGGGATACCTTCAATCAGATGAGTCCGGCTTGCTTTAAGACTCTTCCGTGTGCTTGGCACTGGCGTTGAACTTGGCTTTTGATCCATCGATCCACTGTTCATCGTATCACGTGACTTTGTCAGTAGATTTCGACTGTCGTCGAACTTGGCACCCTTTGGATTTGGATTTGTGTCTACACTGCGCTCAGAGTACTTGGAACTCTTTTCAAAGTTGGAGGTGGGCGTGGTTGCGGTTTCCTTCAGAGAGATGGCCGAGCGCAGAGAGTTCTGACTACCCGTTCGTGTAGTTTGAGTCATGCCAAGGGAACTGGGCGAACGCAGCGATGTGGCATCTTGATGGGATTTCGATTGTTTGCCAGATGGAGCATCACGGTACTCGTATAGGTTCTCGCCAGATCGAATCGGATGATTGTTTGTGATGATGTTGTTCTCGATACCACCCTGTCGGTCGGACTCGTCTGGATCTATGAAGATATCACCATCGTAGAAGCGATCTGCTTGTCTGTGAATAGAATTTTTTTTTAAAATGACTTATTTTTATAATATAAACAGTACAAATAAAATAAAATATGCTAATTATAAGTGTTCTATATCTAAAATCTCATAAGTGCACCAAACCGTGTTCAAACTGTGTTAATCAAAATACGTGTATCCTTCTAATCCATTTACTGTGTCACCTCATCCCTTCCAAACACCGCCGGATGTTCACACATAGGATCATAAATCATTGTCTCATACCTATGCGTACCTTTTTGCATTACGCCACAATAAACAACAGATGACGACCAATACCACAAGGAACATGCAGGCAGCTGACATACTCCAAAATGCAATCTGCAATGGTTCTCTTGGCTCCCACCAGAATTCCGTGGACGGTGGATATGTTGGTACTAAAACTCCGATTACCGTTGGCAAGTACTGAAATAATATAAAAAAATATTTTATTATTATTATTATTTTCTGTGATGCCTTTTCAAAACTCACCTGTGTCCAGAATGCACACTCAGTCTGTCGGTAGTTAAGCAGAATTGATGAATTGTAGGTTGTGTTCAGATTGAGATATTTAAGCTCACCGTCAGATGCCACATCGAAGTGGATACCCAGCACTTGTTGCGGTGTTGGATTTCTGTAAAAATACACATATTTAAAATAAATCTATTTTATAAAAAGCTAAAGTTACCCAAATCTCGCAAAATCGGAAAACGTCTTCATAAAGAAATGACTAAGATTCCGGTCGTTGTCTGTCCACATATTCCGATCTAGACGAGCTCGTCGTGGAAAGAATTCGGTATCCATAAATGGTGCACCGGTCAAGAAGTAGTGTTCCGAATCATGAGGAACCTAAATAAAAAAAAATGCAAAGTCAGAAAAACCCTACAAGTGTGGACGAGCACACACGGAAATATAGATTAAAATACAAACCTTTCGCCATTCCTGTAATTTGAGTCCTTCGACAGTTGTGTTCATAACATAAATATAGACCGGCACCTTTTGCTCGACTAATAGTTTGACAATGTGATCGACAGGAGCGCGATAGAGAAAATCGGACAGGAGCTAGAAATCAAAACAATTTATTAAAATATACTCGAGTTAGAGGAGGTCATTGACTTACATGAATGTATTGGTCACGGATGTGCGTTGTGTTCTTCGGATTCGGCCAGTACGTGTACATGTATTTAATGGCCTCGTAGACACCGATAGGATTTAGAGTGTAGTTATAGCGTAACACCAGCTCCTTTACTTTTTGATCGAAGAACTTCTCATCAATCTCGTAGTCCGGTGAAAGGGTCTCGTTTTGAGCTGCACAAAAAATCAATAATTTCATTGATTTTAAAAAAATATATAATACAAACTTACTTAACACATAAGCTGCTTCCTGCATGGTCACTCCCGTCATATACTGTAAGCCACGTTTGAACTTCCTTTGGCGGATCAACTGTGCTGGTGTTTCCTGTAAGAAACGCCAGTCACGTTCCTGCCATCCTTCGTAGTTATTCGATGGAAACGTAAAATTATTTTCCAGCACTGGACCCCAGGCAAATGTTCCAACCTGCGGTTCAAACTCGGCATTGCCCAACTCATAGAAACTACGACCTTCCTTCAGACAGTGCACCAGCTGCCACGATGACTCAATGGAGCAACCAAGCAGACGACCGTACACTCGACTAGTATTCTGTGCACGATACTTGTCCAAAATAAGTGCCCAATCAGCAGTGGCTGATCCAGATTGTGCTATAACTTTAGAGACAATATCTCGGGTTTGTGGAGCCACCATAAGTAATCCGGCTGAGGCAGCACCAGCACCAGGTCCAAACAGTGTGATGGAATTTCGGTCACCGTTAAAGAACTCTGCATTGTCACGCACCCATTTCAGGGCCATTGCCTGATCAAGAATTCCATAATTTCCTGGAGAGTTCTCGTCACCGGTTGACAAGAATCCCAGTGCACCGAGTCGATAGTTTATGGTCACCACAACAACATTGTAGAATGCTGCCATAACATGTCCTTGGAACAGATTCGAAGCACCACGATGGAAGTCCCCGCCATGGATGTACACCATAACGGGATATTTAAGGGCAACACCAGCACCAGTCTGAAAGAGAGAGCAATATAATTATAATTTTATTGATTCTAGATTAACACATTAAATAACGTACATTTGGAGAGTAGACATTGAGGTATAGACAATCCTCGTCCATGTCTCGAATACCCTTTGTGGCTCCGGTGAATCGTACAGGCTGTGGACAAGCTGGACCAAAATCGACTGCCTGCAACAATTGCCATCCACGATGTGGTCGTGGTGGACGGAAACGACCTTCAAGCGTTGGTGGTAGTGCGTACGGAATACCCAGGAAAACAGAACATATGCCAAACTCTCGATCGACTGTACTGTGAAACGGACGATAGAAGGACTTCGGATCGGGATTGTCATAAAGTCGAACCTGAAAAAATGTAACCAAAAATTGCATATATTAACAAACAATGACAATTATGAAAACCCACCTTGAATCCTTGCACTTGACCATGATTGGTAGTAACAAATACATCTCGATCTAAGAGCAATGATTCCCGTCGCTGTTTTCCCTGTAAATCTTCACGCCAGCCACCAAGCACTCCCGGAAATGGTGTTTGAACATTTTGCGGATTATTCTGCGTAAAATAAAACCAATAATAATAAAAATCGATAGAGAAACCTAACATTTGCGTTTAAGTACCGGATCGAATTTAAAACGATCCTCACCAACAGGAAAACCCTGCGGATATTGTCCGGGTGTCTTCTGTCCCGGATACTGTTGCCCGTATCCGTTCGGCTGGTACTGACCGTATCGCCTATCGTTAAACGTATACGTTCTGCAAAAGCAAAATTAAATATAAACAGATTGTTGATAAACAAAGACCGGCTTTGTTTTATGAAATTATAATTAGGTTTACATATAATAATATATAGTATATAAGCATGTTTGTGTTTATGCGCATGCTCGCATTTCTTGAGTCATGCATCAAATTACCGAGAAACACTTACTGCACAAATAAGACATTACAACAATAATTATAGTATGACTATATAGGTCAGAGCGCGTGCGCACAGAAATTATGCAATTAAAATGGGAATGCAATGTCTGCGAAACGAAAAATGCATTATGAAAATTCGGTCTTATGGATTTTAGTTTATTATATACGGTAATTAGGTTATGCTGGTGCAGCGATTTTATGTGTCTTGACCAATTTCATAAGTTAAAGAATATAAATGAATGAATAGTACAATTCGAAGAATAAGGGAAGTATACTGCGAGTGACAAATCAACAAAATACCATAGCTAACAATCTGTTGCATTTGGCATATTTCCACAACTAAGTTTTCCTTTTATGTGGAACTCTCGGTTAGTTTATTTAGTATTATAGTTTTACCGTTTAGATAATATAATTATATTATGTTATTCGTAATAGAGATTCACTGAGTTTGTTTGGCGGAGTTGTTCTTAAACTTTGGTGTGTTCAAACTTCCAATGTATGAAAATGTACGATAAGAAAGAATGTACGATAAGAGTATATACAGGAATGCTGTGCAATCTTTACGTGATTCGGACAGTTTTCTTGTGATGAACGTGCAAACTACACAATGCACATGCCACACATTGAATTGGAATGAGAATTCTAGTTTGGCTATTGGTTCGGATTTATGTTTCTGGTTTGGCGGTTATTTGATAAAAACTATAGCAGCTTGTTGCACATACACATAAATGTCTAGTATTATTGGATACTGTTATTGATAAGAAAAATTATTGTATTTTTGTTATAATATGTTTTGATTTGGGGAACACGTAATGTAAGCTTTACTGAATATGGTGTTTCAAATGTAAATCGTTTATTACAAAAAATGTTTAGACCATTTCTATTTAAGTGAATTGTTTGTTCTGATCATATGATAAAGTTAATGATAATGATAATTATGATTGTGCATAACTAATGTTAAGAGATTTTTAGTAATGCCACCGTTTCTGATTTGGTTCAGTCAGTTTCATTTAGATTCAAATTTACAATAATAACTGTCTAAATCTACAGAGTAGAAGGAAAAAGCATTTTGAAGCTTGTATTGCTTGTATTCGCGAGCCTAATTTGAGTTTATGACCCATATATTACTTATCGGGGCAGCATTGTCAAAATCGAAAAAAAAAAATTTCTAGAAAAAAAATCAAAAAACAAATTTTTTTCTAGAAAAAAAAAATCGAAAAACAAATTTTTTTCTAGAAAAAAAAAATCGAAAAACGATATTTTTCTAGAAAAAGAAACTTGAAAAACAACATTTTTTCTAGAAAAAAATCGAAAATCAACATTTTTTCTAGAAAAAAAAATCGAAAAACGACATTTTTTCTAGAAAAAAAATTCGAAATACGTCAAAATACGTTAAAAAAACGAAATTTTTTCTAGAAAAAAATACACAAATCCACATTTTTTCTAGGAAAAAAATCGAAAAACAAATTTTTTTCTAGAAAAAAAAACGAAAAACAACATTTTTTTTAGAAAAAATATATCAAAAAACGTCATTTTTTCTCGAAAAACCAAAAAAAACTATATTTTTCTAGAAAAAAAAATCAAAAAACGACATTTTTCTAGAAAAAGATACTTGAAAAACAACATTTTTTCTAGAAAAAAATAATCGGAAAACAAAATTTTTTCTAGAAAAAAATTCGAAAAACAAAATGTTTTCTAGAAAAAAAATTCGAAAAACGAAATTTTGAAAAACGACCTTTTTTTAGAAAAAAAAAATCAAAAAACGTCATTTTTTCTAGATAATAATATCAATATTTGAGTACCAAAATAAATAAATGGGTGTTTTGTTGTTTTTTTTTTCTTTTACTAATATATAATAATATATTTTAATTTAATTAAGATCTCAATTTTACATTTTTGGGTGTTCATTATTAAATAAAAAAGAATGATTTTTTTTAATTTCTAAAAATAATAATTTACTAGTTAGTACCTACTAAAGAGCCAATGTAAAATGTAGTAAAATGCAATTATTTTGATTGCGCCAAGAGTTTATACCCATTCTACAATTTTAAATCCAACAAACATTTTAAGATGCAAAATACTTGTTTTCGCCTCGATACAACCATAATTTACGAAATGCTAGCCGTTTAAAAATAATTAAAACAACTTCGAAATGTTTTTCAATAATTATCTTATTTCTAATTTTTGTAAATATAACCAACTAGAAGGTTATATTCCGAAATCTAAATATTTATTAGTTCACTTTTGAGCTTTTTTGAATTATAGTCCAGTCATTTGGTCCTCAAATAAGAGGTTACCTAGACATTTTTCAGGAGTTTTGCAAATTTGTGATTTTCTTGATTTTAACTCTTTTCAACTTTTTTTTGCCGTACCCAACATTCTTACTCAGAGATCATTGTTTTTTGTGCGCTGTATTTCTGTATTTCAGAACATGGTAAAAATGATGATTGAGGTTGAGCGTCTCAAGAATGTCACTATCTTGGTCGCAGCCGATGCACAGTATCACAACTCGTGCATGAAAAGATGTATCAAGCACCACAGACTCAAGAAATTAAAAATAGTATGCAGACGAGATCGATACTGCAATGCAGTATATTTATTCTTATCTCTAGCAGAATTCTGAAGAGTGTCAGTTTTCTCTTGATAAACTGAACTGCTACCGAAACCTATCACCAAGTTCAGCAGTGGTATGGAGTTGAACAAATTGCAGAACGATAGGGATGGAAAAGAAGCAAGAATTGGCTAATTCCTGTCACCTGTCAACCTTGTTGAAACTTATTTCTTGCAAACGCAAAAACGGATGTAGGAGAAAGGCCTGTAGATGCAGAAAGGCTGGATTAAAGTGTGTACCAGTTATAATTCGCAAGATCCATCACAAGACACCGATGAAGAGGATGAAAAGGAGACTGTTCTCAAGCAAACGTACGATGAAATTGAGGAAGAAGAGGATTACGAAGCTGATTATCCCACCGCAAATGATATGGAAGACATTTATATCTGTAACTTTTCGATCGGACGATGAACTCGCAACACCTCAAGAAGATCAAGAAGTTCAAGAAGATTTGTTAAAAAAAATATAACATTTTCTAACAAAATGATCAGCTATTCCCAACCATGTCCAATTTAAAACATTCAAATAGTATTTAATTGTTGAGCGAAGAAAATAGGCCATAACCGCAAATGAAGTTTGATAGGAAACAAGATTTCCCTAATGATTACTAATCATTTGAAGATCATTTAGCATAAAATATAACTTTCATCTGAGGCATGCCTAGATAATAGTGCCTTGCTACAAATATGTTTGCGTTTATAGTATATATTTGTCCGTAAAGAGCTGTTTAGCGAATCAATCATTTTGCATAGATCTTTGTGAGTATACATGCAAAACGATAAGACTGCTATGGAGATGTAATTAGTGATTATTTAACTTAATCAAGGAAACATTCTATAAGCGTATTTATTTGTAAATTTTAAATCTTATTTACAGAAAATATGTGTTATTTGGGAACATTTGAATAGTCGAAAAGTTATATTTATTTAGTTGCGAACCAATTGTTTTTATAATTTCTAATCCTACTGGATACGACAAGATTTTGAAATAATAATTTTGTTATATTTATCAATTTTAAATATTTTTTTGTAAATTGAATTTTGAACTTTTTTTAATGAAGTGCTATTTTATTCACGAGATTAGAACGCATTCTATAACATTTTGTTTATACATACGATGTCAATGAAATGTTTACAAGTGATGAAATCCTATTAAACACCTCCCGTATGCGTATTTAAGGTGCTCGTTCTATCTGTTCAGGGATTCACTATTCATCACTGACAATGATTTACCGCATGCCTGTTTGAGTAGAGATTATTGAAGTAAGGAGCGGTCCGTTTGGAAAAAAAACATTCTCAACTATTTTTTACCAATAACCATTTTTTAAAAACCACATCCACAAATCGAATCGAATGAAGATAGAAACATTGGTTTGGTTTATACCGATATAAACAGCACTTTTAGAAGCGGCAAAGTAACAGCCCTAACTCCAAACTAGGCAATAAAAAGTTATTAAATTCTTCTGCCAAATACCGAATAACCATACAATTTTGCACACACACTCTGTTTTTAATCCTATAATAATGCTCACCTGTACTCTGGATCGCCGGGATTTGGCCAGTCAGGCTTATAGTTTGGATCTCCTTCACGAGAATAGAACCTTGGATCGCGTGTGGACAGCTGACCAAATACACTGCTTGGCAGCATCGCCACTAGCAGCATTATTGCTCCCAAACCCACAAAATTCACAAATGATAATCGTCTCATTGGCAGACAGTAATTTGAACACTTTTCACTGCGCGCCATTTTGCACAATTTTATTATTCTGTGTGCACGCTTTAGAACCACAAACAACGAAGAAATTGACGGTTTTCACCAAACTGGTTATGTTGAGTGCACTGAATTAACAGCGTTGCATCGCATCTTTGGACCGAAGAAGACTCATGGCCCTTCGGTGAGGTTTGTTTCGTTTTTATAGTATTACTTGACTTCTGTATAAATAGTTTGAAAGGAATTATTATTATTATAAGAAACTAATACTGATTAGTAACATTTTAAAAAATAAACAAAAAATTGTAGAATAAACGAAGGAAAAAAATGAAAACAAGATGACGCGCAGTTGACTTCTAAGTCAGACAACTTCTTGGAGAAGACTTTGGCGCGGCGTAACACAACACACATACACACACAAGCATATACACGAGAAATCGCGCTCGTACACACAAAAGAATCGACGGTAACACATAACAGGTTTTAATGTAACATTTTTGACGTCACCGTTGCTGCGAAGGTGTATACGTAGCACGCAGGTAAATTCACACGCACACACACACACATACACTGACTATATACTCAAAAAAACAGCAATATCTAGTACTATATAAAAATGAATCACTTTTGTGTTTCCACGAAAATGGAAAAACAGTTTGAAAAACTTCACTTTTTCTATGGAATTCAGGTGTTTTCACTTAATCTGCACTTTGGAATAATAAGTAAATTTATTTATATTTAAAGCAGGTCACGCGAGTACATATTATAAGAAGGTTTGACTGCAACTCGCACTTTTCGTCGATCGACACCTGAAATTCACCTGCGTGCGTTCGTTATCTTATCACTACGCACTGGTTTGTATCCCGGAGTATACATGTAAATGCCTGTGTGTGTATATTGCGAAATAGATATCACTATCGGTATAGGTAAACAATTAACCCGGCTACACGCGATTATAAAGAACATGAGGTACACTACTATCGACTTACACACTTATTCAACGACAACGCCCATGTGTGCGCGCCAAAGAGCATTTAAATATACGCAGAACGAAGGTGCTACAGACCTCAAGCGAGTGTATGACCGCAGGTTTCGATGTCCAACACAATACTGCCATGTTGTGACTACATTTGTGTATAAAATATTGAATTGAACGTTTTTATTTTATGTATATGTGTAAACACACCCATACATATATAAGTATATGTGTGGTTTTGTGTTGCTTGTATGTGTACGAGATTGTTGTCAAATACAACTTTATACGTTTTATTGAAACTTTTATGTGCACGCGACTCAACACGCATACATATTTATGAAAAGCGAATGTTCACATGTATGGGTCTATACGGTACACATAACACAAGCCTTTCATTGTGCTTTAGCATAAAATAGCGGTTGCACACACTTGCATGTATATTACATTCATATTTATATATGCTCGGAGTGTGTATTAAATATGATGGTATTGTTTCTTCGACTTAATGCTTGGATGGCGGTATGGTAAAGGGCCCTCGCCTCGTCCCGGATTAACCCCGCATGACATGTATAATTAATTAACTAATTAGAGACACGAGAGCTCTTTAATGAGACCAGCGCCAGATCTCTAATTTTATTATTGAATGAGATCGTGGTTTGGTGTTTTGTATACGAGATTTTTGGTGGAGGCAACATGACTGGCTGCATATTTGATTGACATCTCCATATAGAACATCAGAACCTCGCAATTTGTATTGTTATTATTATCTCAAAATATGTTTAAAAATATAATTTAAATAATAAACAAGCTATAGTTATAACCTACCAATTAATGCTAATTTCAGTAACAAGTAAACAAAAAAATCTTGTTTTTAACCACAAACACAATTTCATAAAAACACCCAAGTACGTAAACATTATGAATAATTTATAAATTATAAAGAAGAACAATAATTCTAATCTAAGTACTGCTTAAAAATGATTCATTCATTGTGCGCGCACGTCAACACTTCGCGCGAGTCGCAGACCTCCGATAATTAATCTGATCTTAGGCGAACATGAGGTTAATTGTCTCTTCCGAACAACACATGAGAACATTATTTACACTTGAAAATGTATCACGATTTTTTTTTTATATTGAGTGCGAACGCAGTTTCAGATAATAATGACATAATTTTATTATTGTCACATATATTTTTTTTTCAATTTATTTATGGATAGTCGGGTGCAATTTGATCTTTTACAAAATATATTATATTGATTTAGAAGTAGAAGAGGAATAATTTTAAACATATATTCAACAATTGGGTTTCTGTCAGTCGCTAGAAGTTTATTTAACTTATTTGGACTACATTTGAAGCCTATATATATGGGTTGCTATTACACCACAATACATATATTCTGCCTCCAGTCGTCGCGACATTGCTGCTTTCGTGGTATCTACGTTTTCGAAAAAAGGAAACAACACTAGAAATTGTCGTATCAAAATCCCAAATTCCAAAATTCCGATTGCCAAAATCCCGAAGGCCAAAATTTCGAATTCAAAACCATCAAAGGCAATAAAAAAACATTATTTACATGGCCTTTCTTATCATATAGAAAAAAGTAAAAATTATGTATTTTACTGGTTGCTCTAACCGGCAGGACACATTTTGTAAAATTCAAGTTTCCAATTTTTTTTTTTTTTTTTTTAATGAAGGCAAAAAAAACAATTATCGAGACAGATCAAAACCGCTGTGTGTATTTGCGCAGAAGAAGAATATTAAACGCATCTCAAAGTTAGCAAATATCAGTATCCAGGAACAATTAAAATTTCTTTTGGACGAAAAAAAAGTGGTTGAGATATGAATATTGTGTTGGACACTAAAACTAGCTTAAAACTATTATCAGAAACAAAATGCTGGCTCATGGATGGAACCTTTTAACTCGTTTACTTTCCATTATGACGCAGCTTCTCAGCATTCATGGCTACATCCAATCCCAAATAATACCATTAATATTTAGCCGAAAAACTGGTATATTAAAAGAAAACACCCAAAATTCTGTTAAGGCTTGGCACAGACGCCTAAAGGTTGCTGTGGGACAAAAATAATGGGCCTACATAGAAGCCATCAATTGAACAAAATAAATCTGGCAAAGTTCTTCCCGCAACAGACAAAATTTGTAAATAAATAATTTAAACTAGTAAAGAGTCTGATCATTGAAAATAAGCATGTTGGATTTTGCGTTTATTCATTTTCTTTTTTTTATTATTTAAAAAACTATTTTTAATTTTTTTTATATTATTATTTTTTTTTAATAACACGAAGTTTGCCGAATTTTTAAAGAACTTTACCGAAGAAATGGCACTTTTCGTTACACATTTTTCATCGGTACTCCCTACAAAATCATTTTTTATGATAAAATTAAATTTGTTAAAAAATAAAAATTCAATGGAGAAAATGAACTTTTAAAATGAATTCCATCAAACTCTCATTATTTTTTTTCATTTTTAAAAAAAATAAAAAACCTTAATCCAAAAAATTGAACAAATACCAGATACGACTCTTCTCCATTGTGAGCAGGTGCGTTATCGTCCCAACAAAAGCAACAATATTCCGGATCTTCATATTTTGACGGAAAAAATAACAAGCTTTTTTATTGCATCTGTGTTATCTTTTTCAACTGACTCGCGACCTTTGCTTAAGGCCAGTCGAAAACTGTTGCACATTGCTAAAGTGAAATTGTAAAAGATAGCTGACACCTAAGAATTTCATTTTGCATAAGCATTTGTCTATGAGAAAAATGTTTTCAAAATGAGTGCCGCGTTTGCTCAAACTGGACCAAGAACAACACCATGTCAATTCTGAGAGCTGTTTCGTCGTAAAAGAAAGACACTTTTGCGTCGGTTGAAACAACAACAAAACTTTAATCCATTACAAAACTCAAGATTCAAATAGAAAGTCAGAGCTGAGTGGACATGAACCGAAGAACCTCGGCCAAAACGGCCAAAAATGCAACTTTCAGCTGGCACGTGGAATTTTGTTCATCGAATAACTTGAAATAGGCCAGACCATTAAAGGTGCGTTGTAAGGAGGTAATCACCATATGAAGAAAAAAGTTTTCTTTCACATTTGCCAAATTGCACGAATTACGCTTCGAATTCGCGAGATTTGGCTCCCAGCTACTCACAAAAATGAGTGTATCGTATTTGGCAAACAGTTGTTATTTCATCATTTTACGGACTTTTCAGCCGATGGGTAATAAATAATGTCAGTGAAAATTGAATGAAAAAGGTTGAAGAAGAAGAATTTTAATAGTTTAGAGTCTATACAAACGAAGTTTCTTCTGCGTCTGTAATTTTGTTCTTTCTTCCTATTCTAACCTCTGTAGGAGCTTATCGTTGGAGTCCCTTTTAGAACGGCGAACTAATGCAGGAGTGTTCTTTATTTTTGACTTGTTGTCAGGTCGCTTAGACGCGCCAAATTTGTTGT
>JANSTU010026414.1:0-26971 GCA_027564075.1 Bolitophila hybrida
GTTTTAAATGCTCCTATTCGCGAGATAGTATGAGCCCGGTTCCGCGTCTTGGTCGTGTGCACAGTGCGGTGTGAACATATATGTTGTATATACGCACGACACATTTGGTGCTCTGCAAGAATTTGTAATATTGCATTGTTCTTAGTTTTAAATAAATATATTAACTGAACCGCGAATTTTCTTTTATTAATAATCGCAGTGAGCGATTCAGCGATGATGAGAAAGAAGAACATCCATTTGGTGGAGACAATGATGACGACGTTGATTATGTGCCCAATAGTGAAGAACAAGGTGCGTCCGATGCTGAGGTTGATTTCAATATAGAGGATCACAGAGATGATGATGATGACGATGAAGAGGAGGAGAGAGCCGAAGGAGATATTGCTTGTTATAAAAGACGGAATAAAGTGGATGAAAAGTCCACATATTGTAGGACCGACAAGAGCACACAATGTTACAATTGCTACCAGATACCGGTCATCTGCTTCTTTTGTACAATGTGCCGCCTCTATTTTTAAATCATACATTACTTCCGAAATGGTAGACATAATTTGCCGGAAAACAAATCGTGTTTGGAATACAGCTCATCCCACCAAAAGCCATACGAATTATTGGATTACAACGAAAATAAAGCTAGCGTTGACACGATGGACGATTGGCTATGTTTTACAATGCATTGGATATTGCAGGGTTGGCATCCTATGTTTTGTACCAGCATATGGTTTCTAGGAAAGAGTCTGACAAACGGCAAAAGTTCCTAACTAACTAACTGTCATGGCCAAGTTTCAGGTGTTTGTAATTATTATATTACCAAAGCAATGAACAAAAACCCAAAATTACAAAAAAAAATATTTTTTCAGCCACCACAATCTTCCCTTACTCAGGTAGCAACATCCTGAGCAACAGCAACCACCAGAGCAACAGCATCTGCAGGGAAAATACGCAAAGACTGCGTTCCATTCACATTGGGCCTAAATAGTCCCAGTTGCTTCGTCCACCGCTTCAGAACAGTCGCAAATACTCGGGTTAAGTTATATTTAATATATCGTCGATTCGGCAAAAATGCACTTTACAACAACAAAATGTTCTATTTTACTTCCTGATCATTACCCTTTTTTTGCGGTCACACCCCTATCACCCTTTTAAGAGGCGTTAAAGTTTGATCAACATATCAGAATAATGCAATTTAAGGGGGGCTAGAGGGGGTCGAAATATATCAATCGATAGGTAATTTTAATACATATAACCAAAAAAAAAGAAAAAAAGAAATCGCAAAATCCTTAAGGGAGATAGGGGCAAAAAGGTCATTTTTTGTAGTTGTACGTACGTTAGAGGGTTAAAAAAAAGATGATGTGCAATTATTAAAAGTTGCCGAAAACAGCCGTGCTATTTTGGGGTCTGCGTAAATTATACTTTACGCGTTGTGGCAGTTTAAAGTTGAATAAGTTGAAATATAATAATATAATATAATTTCGATTTTAAAAAAATAAAAAAAAAATCGAAAGTTTAATATTGCTTGTTTCGATTTTTCGATTTTTCCTTTTATTTTTTTTAATTTAATCAAAATATCGAAACTCTTTTATAATTTGTTTCGATTTTTTATATTGTAATAACACCGGTTTCGATGGTTTCGATTTTTTATTATTTTTAAAAATAGAAAATTCGAAATTATATTAATTATTATAAATGTAACCAAAAAATCGATATTAAAAAGACGAGCTTGCCAACAATTTGATTTTTTTATTTCAGAATTATAATAAAGATGGGTCTGCCAGAAAAACTAAAGCTTATTCAGTCACTTAAACTGACATATTAAAATCAGAATATGCACAGTTTCGCAACAATCATTTTACATTAATAGCTTTATCTAACAGTGATGATCGTGCAAAAACAAAATCACTAAAAATGTAGCTCCTCTACCACAACCTAATCCTCTTGAACCAGTAACCAATACCGATTTCCATAAGGAATTTCGACTTGCGCCATTCGAAATTGCCTTCGTTTAGAAGTCTATTTAAATCGTTAATCCATGATAGTGACAAATATTCAACGCTTCAAAAATTTCATTATTTAAAATCATTCCTGGTCAACGAATCTGGCCGTCTCATCAACTCAACTAAAAATATAAACATGCCAAAACAATGTTATCCCAAACTGAGTACTGGGAATCCGAAAGCTAAGCATGGGACCCAATCTTAAACTATTAATATTTTATTAAAATTCGAATATATGAAAAAAAAATCTTATGTAATTCGATTTTTTACTGAATTGATTTAAATTGTTTTTTATTAGAATAGACCAGGCCTAAATCAAATGCAGATGAAACAAAGACGTTTCTCAGCTTCATGGCAATTTTGAATTATATGACTTTTTAAGCAGCACTTTAACAAACTTTGTTGCCATTAATAAGCTGAACAAATTTGAATTGGTAGTTTATGTCTGTTGAGAACCGACGTTTTTTTCATGGGTATTGGTTATGTTGCCAGCAGCATGGGCTAATGTGGGAAGTGTTCCAAAAACTGAAAAATGATCTGACACCATAGAAAAGTTTCCAAATCTTTCCACGTTGCAAGCGATGAAATCTTCGGTAACGTGGAATACGACCCAGTCGTCCCAAGATGAAACCGGTCTACCTAAGTTTGACAGTGTTATCAATACGTTATCAATACATATCCATCATCAGCATTTGCACCATGGTTCGAATATGAGTACTAACTAAGCAACTTCATAGTTCACATTCGTTTTGGACGAGTTTGTCCACTTTTCCTCAAACTGTATTATTTATTGTTCTTCAGGATATTTCATAAATAATAATCAACAAATTTCAATATACTGAATAAATCTGGAAAAAAAATATTATAAATAATAAAAATCAGTAATTTGACTGATACTAAATGAAATAGTAGCACTTTCAAATAACATGTTCAATTTCATTTATAACCATTCTCGTGCAGATTTTCCAATTCCATATAATCGTAATAAAAACGACAAAATCCTAACAAATGTACCGTTTCTTTTGTACAATGCTCACGGCACAAAATCTCTCACAACAACCAACATTATGTATGTATGATATTATACCACAAGAATAATGAATAATGAAAATGTACAACCGCCACTTATCCATATTCATGTTGCAGTGTCTTATACAAATACATATACACAACACAATTACACACGAATATTGTATGTACAATTTACAGTATACTTTGGACTCTTTCTGTGTACTCGGTCGCAGTCAATAATTAAACAAAACGCGCGCAATTGTATGTAATTTAACGCTATATGGATTTTCTGCTGTAGCGGAAATTGAAGGCAGTTTACGATTCTTAAATTCGAGCGCGCGACTTTACTTGTGAAAATATTTCATGTGAATCAGTGAATTTTGAGTGATTCAAAAAGTGCAGTTAAATATTATAGGTATAATTTAATGTAATTATATATGTACACAATAACAGTGTAAATATTGAGATTGTGTATGATGATAATAATTAAAAATGTTCAAGATGTATGTCAATCTTTTTAGCAGCTCAACATATGGAAAATTCAGACTTTTTAATGAACTCTTAAGTTTCATAAAACTAGTTCTTTATTCTTTATTTATTCTTTTAAACTTAAGAAGCCAGAATAGCGTAGGGGGTTATTTAAGAGTACATTTAGAGTAGCTGAAGTACACATTTTTTCATGCTTGTTTTAAAGTAAATTTAAAGTTACTACAGTACAACAATTTTAGTATCCAAAAAAACCTAATATGGGGTGACTGCCTTAAAACCCTTTTCTATGGAGGCGAGAAACATACTTCCCACCAAATTAAAAACTGTCAGCCGGCGGAACACCGATCAAATCATGGAAAACATCGAGTTAGACCGGCATGTGACATCTCGTGACATCGCATAGGAGATGGGAGTTAGTGGATACAATCATGGTGCCACATGATTTGACGCAAAAAATCCTTCTGGACTGAATCAACGCCTGCGATATGCTGCTGAAACGGAACGAACACGACCCATTTTTGATACGACAATATCAAGCGAAAACAGTCGTGGTCGAAGGCCGGAGAATCGTCCCAAACAATGGCCAAGCCGGGATTGACGGCCAGGAAGGATTTGCTGTGTGTTTGGTGGGATTAGAAGGGAATCATCCACTTTGAGCTGCTCCCATATGGCCGGACGCCTAATTCTACTATCTACTGCGAAAACTGGACCGCTTGAAGCAGGCGATCGACCAGAAGCGTCCAGAATTGGCCAATAGGAAGGGTGCAGTGTTCCACCAGGACAACGCCAGGCCACACACATCTTTGGTCAGAAGCTACGGGAACTCGGATAGGAGGTTTAATCGCATCCACCATATATGCCGGACATAGCGCCAAGTGATTACCACCTGTTCCTGTCCATGACGAACGCCCTTGGTGATGTAAAGTTGGCTTCAAAAGAGGCTTGTGAAAAGTGGCTCTCCGAGTTCTTCGCAAATAAGGAGGGGGGTTCAACAAGGGGGGTATTATGAAGTTGCCGTCTAGATGGAAATAGATTATCAAACAAAACGGCGCATAATTGAATTAAATCCGATCACTGTAAGTATTTGTATAAAGCATTGAATAAAGAGCAAAACAGCGGAAGGGAGATATTTGACAACCTTATATAATAACATTATTTCCACAGACACAAGCTGGTACTTATTTCTTTCTTTTATTATTTCATGTCTATCTATCCCTTTTCCGTTCTTTCTTTTCTTCCTCTTTTCATTCTTCATTTTACTCCAATTTTTAAAACGTATTGGACAATTTATTTATAATAGTGAACTCTCACACGTGACCATAATATACACATTTCAAAATATGCAATTAAAAAATATCTAGAATCTGACCTGATAAAGATAATGAAATTTAAAAAACCTAATAAGGTCAGACGTTAAAAACTCAATTAAAAGTATTATATAATATGATTTCATACAAAGTTGATAAAAGATCAAAGATTATCAATAACTGATGGCGTGAGTAGTATCTCTGAGAAAACATGTTACTATATTTGAGAAAGCTACTTTCGCAGAAGTTTTTCCTTTAGAAAAGCACCAAAATCGATATGCACTATATGACCAAATAACTGTATTGTAAAATCTAAAAATCGATTCTAGAGCAGTGTTAGTCTTGTGGTACATTTAAAAAATAATTTATCACATCATTTTTGAGTACTTAGTATTTAGAGACGACGAATAAAATAAATAAATAATTCATGTATTAAACTAAATTTGCATTCGATACAAATTTATTTATAAATGTTTAATAATAATATTATTCAAAAACATTTTCTTTATTTATCTCTCTGTGGCATGAATAATTGTACGGTCACTACCCGCATTCGAACATTCTCATACAAGGTTTATATTAGCTCAAGGAAAAATAATATAATATTGATTAGGCCCCCATTATTATTTTGTTTGACTGGGCTCTATTTTTGATTAGCATTGATATTATAAACACAAATATTACATATTAATAGATAACATTACAATTGATTTTACTTTTTTTTTACATTTCCTCTATTGCCGCATGAAATTCGAATTAGGTGCCCATTTTATTGTTTTATTGATTTGGGGCCAGCAAAGCGGACGGGCTCAGCTAGTTTATATATAAATCCGACCTTAATAGAGTGCCGTAGAGGAAGTGGACTCTGGCGAATGGAAACTCATGATGATTGAAACTTAACCTTCATCATCATTCAAGTGGGGATTCCAGAGTTGACTTTGGAGCTCATGAGTGCATAATACGAAAAATATTCTTGCTCGCTTAATCCCAATGTATTACTTTATTGGAATGGCCCTGAGATTTTATACGCAGTTTACGACGGATTCGAAATAGCTGCTCGTTTCGAGTCTCCCACCCCTTGTCATACACCATACGTTTGAGATCAGCTAAAAAAACTACACCAACACCTTCGGCTCGAATTTCGATTTGCCGGCAAATTTAAAATCGTCTGGTGTTGCTTTAATGTTGTCAGTGTAATAGCCATCGTTTCCATCGTTTGCGAAAATGTAAAGTACGATTCATAATCCAATATGATAAATTTTCCAATTGCGTTTACGGCGAAGTTTACAGGAGAGGAAATGCGTTTTTTTTCTAGCTGTTTCGCTGTATATTTTGGTGCTCGCTTACGTTTATGACAAATTATGTTGTTTTTCTTCAAAATACCCATGGACAGTCGAGTTTGAAATACCAAATTTTCGTTCCAATTTGCGTGTTGATTGTCCAATCTTGTTTTTGCATTGGGAGGCGCTTTACTTCTGCTAAATAAATATATAAAAAATGTATAATATTTATTTATTTATATTCTGCTCGGATAGTCATGCCCTTAAGGCATATTGAGTGGATTTCGATTCATGTCGAAATTCGTACTGAACTGTCAAAAAGAGCTGCAGAAACTATCTTCCCAACATTTCGTATGCCTGACCTGGGTTGTTGGTCACTCGATAATTTCCGGAAATGAACGCGTCGACGAGCTGGTAAAATATGTCAGTGATTCGGGATTCATTGAACCGGAGCCTGCCGTAGCTATATCGTATACCTTAAGCAGTTACTGGACCAAGAAGTGGATGGAGAACTGCCTAATAAATTACTGAAATTTCAGAAATGGTTGTACAATATCCAAACAGTTCTTGAAGAAAACATGTTCCAAAAAAAACAAAACCAATCTTGGTCATCTGTACAAAATATGAATTTCAGAAAGTCTAAATGGTGTGAGGGCGAAGAGATTGCAGCATATTGATAGCATATATGAAACCCATAAATTAATTAAAATCTAATGAGCTTTTAATATATCTAAATAATACCATTTTTTTTTTTAAATTGGGACAATTTTTCTAAATAATATTTAGTGAAAAAACGAAAACGAAACGAAAAATAAGAAATGCCAAACCTGTAAAATAATAGTCATTTAAAAAGGGTTATCTGTTTGAATTTTATTTATTCCCATTTTTTTTATTCATATAAAAACGACGATATTCTTAAACTTTTTTTCAAAGGCGTTTATCTCGAAATGATGTTTTCGAAATAATTTTATTTTACACAGGATTTTAACGATTGATTAAAAGATATTTTTAAATAAAAAAATCAAGTCGAAAATGCGATTTTCTCATTTATCTAATATAATGAAAGTGTATACTTCATTAGCTTCATTTCGTCTAGTTCATGAATAAAAATATGTTGATTCCGGGTGGTAATCCAGAGGACTTATACTACTTTCCACGGAGGACCTTCGAAAAATCTTGTATTGTTATTCGGCCCTACAGCCGCCTTTTTCGACCGGTGATTTGCGTTTTCGAGTAGTTTTAACTATAATTTTATCAAAAAAAAATATTTTCTTACGAAAGAATTATCTTTTTTAATGAATAAACAAAAAAAGGAAAATACAATCTGCGACAAATTATTATTATTATTTTATGAGAAGTTGTTTTTAGTGAATATCATTACTTTAATGGAAAACCGTATTTTTCTAAAACCTGCGTTTTTGGTGAAGTATGTGTGATATTTCTCAATGCATACACGATAAACATCATATAAATATACTCACACAAACATTCGCAAAAATGTCGGTTTTGACAGCAAAACGCGCGTGCGAAAAAAGCTGCGACTTCCCGGCGTTCGTTCCAGTGAACTGACGTTTGTTTTGTCACATTTTCATTTCATATACAATAATGTCTGATTGTTTTCATAATCATTTGTAGGCGTGATAAAATTGCAATTGTTGCGCAAATAGCAGATTCTTTATCAAACGACATTTTAACTCTTTTTAATTAATTAGTTAATTTAAACAAACAAACATTCAACGGTTTTTTGTTTGAATTTTTCGCAGCACAAAATACTAACAAAAAGATGACAGTTTTTCAATACAATCACAAAAAATTTTTCGCTATTTCCCACTTTCCAGTTAAAATGTAAAATATTTCTCGGTGACAATTGTAGCAAAGTTATTAGAGAACATTTCTGCATATTTTGGACGATTTTTGAGAATTTAAAGAAAGAACCTTTTACATCATATTTATAAATTAATCAGCGATGTATTAGATCACATGGCTGATAAAATTATAAATAAACAATTTATAAAATAATAAAAAACAATCATTTAATTATTCACTATTTAGTATATTTTTCACTTAAACATAAAAAAATATCTTGAAAGCATAATATCGACTAATTAAAATAATATTTTCTTGCACAATAATGTGTAAAACTAAAGGAAAAACGCACATAAAAACAAATCGTACCAAACGAGTATTATTTGTGCGTTGTCTCACAACAAAATAATCGTGATAATGACTATAATTAATAAAATAACATACTAAACAATTGCATATAAAATCCGTGTAAAAGCAAAAATAAAAAAAAAACTAATAATGTTGATTTTTTGTCGCCTAGATCACAGACGTTTTCGTTTGCTCGTCATCGCTGTAACTACTACGGATTACGATTGCGGTACTCTCACCCAATGGTGCAGCGTTCAGTACTAGATTCTCTGCAGATCTTGAAAGACTTCGTAGCAGGCAATCACGCATAGCTTGATCCACGCAGGCACCTAGCGAGGAAGCCCGTTGGAATGGTGCCTGAATGCTGGGTCGCAAAAGCTGAGCAACATCGCGTGCGGTCAACGTTTGAGCACGCTGGGCGGGTGTTAGGTCTGCGCTGGTATTGCGCCGATGTAACTCCAGCGTATGATTACGATGTGTATGACTATTGTACAGGACACGAGGACCTATCTCGGATTGCATAGAGGCGTCCGTGACAGATTCGTCAGGATGGTTAGCATTGTCAACTATAACCGTAGAGTAGGCTGGCGGTAAAGAAGTGTCGGGTGGCGATTGTGTCTGATGAAGCGATGGACGTTGTCTACGATTGCCACTTGGCTCACCAAGAATTCTGTAAAAAAAGTTAACCTATCAAATACCATAGCAGAACTATAATTTATTTGTTCTTACCTTCTGACACTTCGACGAATACTGTTTCGGAACATTTTCGCCAGGCGAGCTCCTGTGGCGGTGGTGTACGATGGCGGTGGTGTGTATTTAGGAGGTGCATCATCGCTTGTAGACTGCGATTCCAAAGTAATGGTCGCAGGAGGTGGATGTTGCGGACTTGGCCGTTCAACACGAATTGGAGGGTATCGATTCTGCGTTGACACCGGGTTCATCGATGGTCGGTACAATAACTGAATACGCTGTAATTTGCAATTAATTTATGGTTAGAGTAAATATCTACTAATTAATAATAATATAAAAAAACTAACGTCCAAGATATCCGGAGGGCCATTGCTTAAATAACGATAGATCTGTATAATTGATGTGATAGGAACTAAAAGTAGTGTTCCAACTTGCATGAATCCTCCGACCTTTCTCATCCACAATGACCAATACGTTGTACCTCGCCAGTGATAAAGATCTCTTGCATTCGATTGCTTGTACTCCAAAATACATAACGTCATCAAGCCGATGGGTAGCAGAACGTTCCATGACAATGCTATGAAGGCGGAGAGCGTTTGTGTTAACCGTAGATCATTCACCAAAATATCACCGCTGTATGGACGACCTCTGACTAGAAAAACAGCAAATATCTGGCCGACCCACAGTAGCAAGACACACCAGCTTCCTCCAAAGATGACATCAAAGTAATGCATAATATTGATACCACTCTCGGTGGCCAATGGAATAGCCAACAGAAGTCCTGTTACACAGCTTAGTAGAACTGAGCTCGTAGAATTTCCCAGAGCATTAGCTACTGGCTTCCACATGGCACACAATTGACCTAAAGCAAACAGCAAAAACACGAGGAAACCAAGCATACTCCAGACTGGAGATATTAAATCTTGCGTAGCTGCGGCCACAGTAGCTGGAAAGAGTTCAGTAACCAGACGCAGGGCTTGAAAACCACTTTCACGGTTTGGGTTCATACCACTGCGGCGATAGCTCTCGCCTAGAACTGACGAGTACCTAGGAAGCCATTTTATTGGCGTGCTTGCTAGATGCGACGGCAATGGAACGTTTGACGGAAGAAGAAACACATAAGAGTTTATATTTTCTGCAAATAAAATGCTAATAAGTATTTTATTATGAAATTATATATTTTCAAACTCACCGAAAGATCCTGGAAAATAATAGTATCCCTTATCATTCAAGATCTGAACGCAAGCATTTCCGAGCATAGCTGCAAATAGCAGACCGACCAGTGTGATGAACACCACAATACAAGCATCCCTTCGCAGGGCAGTCTTTCGTTCGTGTACGCTGGAAGCCTTACTGAAGATCGAAATAACAGAAGCACCGATCAAGGCCCATGTTAAAAATACTTCCTGAGCAGCCGAAAGCCAACTCTGTGAGTTCAGAAAGAAGTCTTGCCAATCGGTTGCCGGAAACAAATTCTGCAGACTGCTCGAGTCGATCAGTGTTAACATTTTTGTGCAAACAGCTGCAAGACCGACCAGCGGTAGCAACATCATTCCAAATACGATTTTTCCGTAAGATTGAAGTCCCTTGCACAGGACAATGAACACAGTAACCCACAGAACTGATAGATTGAATGCCAGCTGTTTAAAAAACCGATATCAACAAAAAATAATGGTCCATTTGCAGATTATGGAAATATGTAGACATACCTGAAATCGAACAGCTCCCAGACCTCGAGCACCGGCTCGTCCACCTGGACCCAATTGATAGCGCTGCAAGACAACTCCGTTAAAGTAGTCGGCCACCGTTTCAGGCAAACGCAAAGAGTCATTGGCACTGCTGAATCCACGGAAAAGATCAAATGGATCTTGCCACCTGTATCGTGAACCCTGTGCCACAAACGAGTCACGCAGATATACTAGCACCCAGCCAATGCTAACGGCTGAATACAGACCGATCATGGCTTGCACTAACAATAGTGCTATGCCGATTCCCTTGCAGATTGGACTACAACGCCACATTGCAATCGGACCACCTTTAAGCTTGGCACCCAGGCACATTTGTAGCCACAGCATTGGCACACCAAAGATGACGGACAGAATAAGAAACTGAACGATGAAATTGGCACCAAAGTGTATTGTAAAGATTGAGAAACGTGATATATTAAAGAGACCCAGTGTGCATCCTGTTGCGGCCAGAATACGACTGCAATTGTGCGGCCATACTCGTGTCTTCTGGGTACTTGTGGAATCTTGGTCGTCAGATGAAATACCGGCACTCTCGGGATCGGACGATGGTGGTGAGCGGGGCTGTGGTCTGAAATGGAAAATATTTATAATTAAATAATGACTCACACAATGCGTGGAATTTGTAAGTGACTAGTTGATATTAGTTTGTTTAGGTATATGCGCATTCTAAAAATAAAGAGAAAGTTTAATTGCAAAACACGAAATTCTGCAGCAATGATATATATGACTATTTGCTGTAGATAAATCATATGATAAAATCTATATATGTGTGTGGGTACCTTTTAAGACCGGTCAGCACTGCGGCAATAACGGCTATCATAACTAAGCGAACACATTGAGTTCTTAAGAACAACTGCAGGACAACTTCAATCAATCCTCACCCCCATTTTATTGGGTATAGCAAATAAATTTAAATTGAGAGCATGCACCCTTTGTTGTGTAGTTTTTTTCTTTCTAGTTTTCCTATAAGAACCGTATATTATTTTGATGAAATGTACATTTGCATCTGGTTATGGACTAGAACACGTAATTAACCTTTGCCACGGCCAATTGATACGGTGTGTTGTGTCGGGTCGGTTGCATGGAAACAGAACACGCGCCCGCGTTTCCGCCTCTCTTTACGGCTGTATATTATAGCGCTATGCGCCCTTGTGCGTTAGCCACTGCACCTATACTACAACGGAAATTGCCGTTGCGCAAAGGACGGACAAATGAGGGTATGTAAAAGCGAGGGACTGAGATAGGAGATTTGACGAATGTTGGTTTCCGAAAAAACAAGTTTTATTGTGCCCTGTAGTGGTAGTTAGTAAAAATAATGAGATACTCTGTACAGAAAATAATTAATATTAATTATGTATGTATATTTGTATATTATAAACAGCTTCGAATATATGGATGTGATATTTGATCACACGAGTTTTAGTGATTTTTAAACATTTACCATTTTGGAACACCCGATTGTAGTAATTTTATGATAATGAACATTGTAAAATTTCTTAAATTACATAAAATCATTTTTTTTTATTGATTTTAATATTTAGAACTACTAGATTTGGAAATGTTCAATCATGATCGCATTGATTATATAATATATCAGATGTGTTAAGAGACTCCCCAAAGGTGGTACTAAAAATGTCGGTATTCATCGTACTATACAAACTTTGTATGTTAAATTATTTAAATTATATTTATTCATACTAAACAAAACTTTATTTATATTTTGTTTGTACGAAATTCTCTTGTACGAACGTCCACATGTTTTTTTTTATGAATGGCTTTAGCGCAAAAGTCTACCACGCTGTTTATTTCGGAATTTTGAAAGTCAACAATGATTCGGGACCTGTGTTTGCGGAACGAAAGTCTCATTTCCTTTATTTTTTAGTCCAATCGCAGTCAGGTGATCCTGTAGCGGACCTAGCATTAAACGATCGTTCAAAGAGAACATTTCCTGGAATTATCGAATACACGAGGTATTCGGCAACAAACTGTCTATATTATTTTTTTATTAAATGTTATTAGAAAACCTCCTCTCTAAATAAATAAATTTAGCCTAGATTGACTCGGAGATGCGAACTGCGTGTTAAATGGTAACTCAACTGTATATTGCCCATTTTCACTACGCCGATGTGTTGGTACGAAGTTAGCTTCGACTAGCTTATCTTCAGGCGACCTAAGATGATCATCTAGCTTCCAGAATTTTGTCATCGTGGTTTCGAGCCCGATGTTATAATGAAAGGATATTGGCGTTGAAATGAGGGTTCGAGTTGTTCAGTCCAGACAAAAACTATCCGAATTTGGTTGTGTGGTTTTCCATAAACGTTAGCACCGATTATCATGTCAATGTACTTTGGTTCGTGGCTGATTTGAATACTCCACATGTAACATATGTAGTCAGGCGATTGAGCTAAAGCGAGAAATCATGTCCAAAAGAATACGAGCCACTACGCAAGTGCCTTTCTGCACGTTTACAAAAGCGTTTGTTGTTGTAAGTTTGTTGTTTGTTGTTTGTTTGATTGTAAGTTTGTTTGTTGGTTTGTTGTTTGTTGGTTTGTTGTTTGTTGGTTTATTGTTTGTTGTTTGTTGTTTTTTTGTTTGTTGTTTATTGTTTGTTGTTTGTTGTTTGTTGTTTGTTTGTTGTTTGTTGTTTGTGTTTGTTTGTGTTTGAGTTTGTATGCTTATGCTTGTGTTTGTGTTTTTTTGTTTGTTGTTTGTTGTTTTTTGTTTGTTGTTTGTTTGTTGTTTATTGTTTGTTGTTTGTTTGTTTGTATGTGTTTGTTTGTGTTTGTGTTTTTTTTGGTTGTTTGTTTGTGTTTGTTTGAGTTATTTGTTTGTTTGTGTGTTTTGTTTGTTCCGTGATGGGTAGCGACAGATGAGGAGTTTCAATTCGACGACGCTGTGGCTCTTGACAGTTCGGATAAAGAGGTATGTATGTCGCACCCGGAGCGACAGGATTGAGTGGTAGTGGTTGGGGCGAAGGCAATGAAAACAAAGCTTATGGCTGGCGCACTATGTCTTCTCTCTTGCCTTGCTCAGAACGATGGTATGCATGCAAATGATGATGATTTCGATGGAGAGGGTTATAATGACATGGATGGCGATGGTAACTGCGATGACGAGGAATGAAATGATAATGATTGTATACATTTTCGAATGGCTGGAACGGGAGATTTGGGTCTTAGCCGTAAAGAGTTGTCAAAGAAAACTTCAAATGACAGCTAGCAATTCAAGTGAAGTTTTATTTGATTTCATGATTTTTTTTAGTTTACGTCATGTTGACCTGTAAATATTTACTAATACGATAAAGAATTAATAAATTATGTCGAAAATAAGTAAAATGTAGTACCAAAGAAGTAAAATGAAAATCAAATCCGTATTGGACTCATTTTGTAAGCAATTTACTTAAACATACGTAAAAGAAATACCAGACAAGTAATAAGTAAACCATTACCCATTGAGCAAATGCTGTTGACTAACTTACGAGGAGTAAAACATAAATTAGTTAAAACTAGCGATATTGCCTATATTTTGATATTATGAATTATAATAATATGCTTAAATGATGTTGTATTACCAAAAAATAAAAAAATATATAAAAAAAGAAATTAATATTTTAAAAGGATACTATTATTTTTCATAGTACATTGCATAACATTATCAATAAAAAAAATCACAAACGATCTCAATTTTTTTATCAAACTAGTAAAGTAAAAGATTGATAAGTAAACTTTCGACCAATAAAAGTAACTTAAATGTACGTGCTATTTACGTAATTAAAATCGACCTGTCACCTCCAGTATACGTAATTTTAAAAATTAAATTTTTCCCGTTTATAGACTTGTTACGTAAATGTACTTTAAATAGTTGACGAAAATTCTAATAAAATTGCTAGCTGGGAATAACTCCCATTCTAAGTTGATCTTTTGGACAAGGAGAAACACCAAAATGCAGTCCCAAGAAGGAGTTGGTATAAATGCGTCCATCAAGTTTCGATGTGTTGATGGCTGTTCTATATGAACGTTACCGTGTGAAAGCATTCGTATCTTCAGATGAGCGTTGACAGTAATACGTAGATTGTCATTCTACAAGAGCGGCTATACCCTGATAAATTGGGGTATATTTCCAGGACTTGTGTCTTCCTTGCTGCCAATGTTTGTCTTGAAGTAATCATGGAAATGAAAAAGATCGCAAAGCCTGCACGTCATGACTGAACTTGGGCATCTCCATAGACATTATAGACTGGACAAAGTTCTATTATTCAGTACATTTCTAAGATGAAGATGTTGCCGATAGCATAGTTAAACCTAGACTAGAGAAGATGAATCACGAAGGCTTGACCACAAATATGTTTTTAAATGTGAACGATAAATGGTTTTAAAAATTGAATGATAAATCGGTTAGATGGTAACAAAATTAATGTTTGCAGCCGGTGCATCTAAATCACTGCAAGGTCAAAGCTTTGCTTAATACGAAGAATTTCGTAAAGATTGCCTTAAACGGATTGTAAATGATCCTGCAAGCGTTATAGTACGGGGATGCATGAGTGCAAATGGTGTGGCAATTTGAACATCATTTCTCGAAAACCTGTTAGCTTCAGTTCAAAAGTTGATTATGTCTGAGTATATTTATTCCAGCAAGACAGCGCTAGACAATAAATCTTTCAATGTTATGGAATGGTTTTCGAGAAGCCCATACCTCAATTCAATCGCATCTCTCTGGATTATCAATGAGAAAATCCTTTGAATTGATCCTCAGAGAACAGTCGAAGGATTGAAGAGAAAGATCACAGAAATTTCGGAAAACTTTGTTGAGGATATTTGTAGGAATTTAGTTATAAGTATGCCTGACAGAATTTGAGAAACTGTTATTGTGGTGCAAAATCTAGTCTAGTAGAAAAGTACAAATATTACAATATTAGGTTGTCTCTAGCACAGACACAATACCCGTCCAATTTATATGTTATTGAATGTGCGACAAAAAATAGGTTTTATCGCTAATTAAATTATCGAAAGTGTTTAAGAGTCTACGGCATATCAAGTTTTAATTTGGACCGTTTTATCGGAACGAAAGGGATGCCTCAGCTATTTATTGTTGAACAATGCATGTAAATAATAATATCGATAAATGTGAATATCAAGTTAAATTAATATTCATCAAGATTAATTCTATTATTTATAGAAATTGAATATATATAAGAATAACATTTATAAAATATTTAATTATATCCAATAAAAAAAACGTATATTTTAGTAATGCGCATTATTTATATATATATGTTATCTGGCAATAAACAAAATGTTCATATCAATGTAAACATATATATTCATGGTCAAGAAGTCAATTGGAGACACTTAAAAACAAAATATAATTGTACTTACCGTACTGTACTCAGCGCTGCTGAAGACGTTGAGCTTGCACTGCTTGACACGAGCGAAACTGGACTAGCATTGCGGGACGAAACCACAGAACTGGCTTCCGAGGCATCGTATTGTGGTGGCAACGGATGCGGACGACTTACGACACGTACAGGTGGAACATTGCTCGGTTGTTCGTGATTAACCGTTATTCTCTACTCAATTAAAAACAGATTAGAAGTTAATTATATTGAATGACATTTTTTTTTGTTATCGAACCTGATTGCCAGAACTATTTGTTTCGGCTGTAATAGACAGGACGCGACCCTGTCCCTCAGCCCGTCGACCCAACTGTCTTGGTCTTCCGAATGCTGAACTGTGATCATTGCTAGCTGTCGAAGCATTGCCATCAAAATAGCCATCTTGCTCTGGCAGTGGAGACGGTAATCGTTGACACCGGACTTGCTCGTACGGTGGTGCGGTACTATTTTGCGATTGAATGGCTTCGTCAAGTGGATGGATGTCATTTGTTTCAGTTAGGATAGTGTCAAAGAGTCGGTGGTCGCTGTTCGTTCGTTGGCGATTTAATGTGAGCTGGTCATTTTCAGGCAGCGGAATAGGTCTAGTCTTGCGCATTGAGTTTCTTCGCCATGACGCATGACGTCGAGAGGCGGCTGAGCTTTCGTCTGTAAGAAAAAATATAAATTAGTTTTATGTTTTTATATGCCATACATACAATCGTATCTAACACATATATCAAGAATTAGCATAAGCCGCTTTATACGGAAATCGAGTGAGTCAACGTGAACATAGCTCAGACTATATGTACTTTTATAAATGTCAAACTTTATTACAATTGGCTTCAATGGATTTGTTTGTTATTTTATATAGGTATTAATGTTATAATGCAGTTTGCAGTTTAATATATTATATAGTCATTCTCATTTATTAAATTATATAGCAGCACTATATGAATCGACGTAATTATCGTATATATAATATTATTTAGTATGCAGTTACGTGCCAATACCAACGCTTATAATGCATCTGAAATACACAAATTTGCTAGTAGTAAAGTTACGTTTACCATTCGAGAAAAAGACGAATTATTTGAGCAAATGTTCACGAACATTGGCCCTATGTCCCACAAGAAAGATAGACAGAGAGAGACTGGTTGTATGTTTGTTTTTAATTCGAATAAAATTTAATTCAGTACATTTGTTCCACATGCATCCTGAAACGACATCGAAAGACTAATAATAATTTGACTGTACTATATAGCTATATCTATAAATAATTTGAAATGCCCACATTATTATTATTATTTTTATTTTTTAGTACATTTTTTTTTTTTATTATTTTACCATATCACATTTAACAATGTAAAATTATTCAATACGACGTTTGTTGCCTCCGCATTGCACTTGAAAAATATAAATTAAAAGAAATAAGATAAATATTAAAAAAAAAAAAAATTAAAAAAATATTATTTTAGTAGACCCATTTAAAAATAAAAAAAAAATAAATGTTCAGTTAAAATTAAATTTCCTACTGCAACTTTCTAGATACTTCTGTATCTGTCAATTCTTAATATTATGGCTTAATATTATAAAAACATTTGTGCAAAAATAGATAAATGGATGCCAAACAAGAAACATTAAAACTTTTGTAAAAGCCATTTTTAAAGATGAGCTCTTTGTAATATGTGAAAAACATAAAAAAAACAATTGAGCACTATTAAAAAAAATGAATGATTACAAATAATTATTATGATCTAAAATAAATAAATTTATAAATAATTATAAATCCTCGTTTTGACTTTGAAAAATTTAGTTCCTTTTCTGCAAATAATTAAAATTAGAAAATACATTTTTTTATGCGTTTTTTATGCAATAATGAACCCAATAAAAAAGATCTTAGGAAGAGAGAAAATAAAGAAGATCATTGGCAAATAATGATAAACATAATTAAAAAAGTTTATTTTTAGAACTCCAAATTTAATTAACTATTTATTACCCATTTACTAGTTGAAAGCCATAGAAAATCGTACCACTTACCATTTCTTTCCAGATGCTACTGTATATAAGAACCCATCTAACAACACATTTACCTTCTATAGAAATCTAAACATACAGGAGTGATTAGATAAATCCGGCAAATGTTAATCTTAGGAACAAATCTTCAAATTAATAGAAATAAGTTATATATTTAACTGAACATTTGCACACAGGTAGTTTTAAATATAAGGCATGCATTTATTTAATAAAATCGCCACCTGCTTGTACAAACTCCTCGAACTGTAACTGTACGCATTCTCTTTGCACCTCCTCCATATTCATAATAATAATTAATTTGGTAATGACCATCCATAGAGTATTATGAGGTTTTACATTCACTTTCGCCTCAACTGTGCCCCATAAGTAATAATCCAAGGTATTGCAATTGGGGCTGGAAGAAGGCCACAAATTCGGTGACCAGTGGTAGCAAATATTTTCAAACAACCAGGCCTGAGTTTTCTGGGACTTGTGAGCTAGAGGGGAGTCTTGCTTGAATACGTAGTTCCTCTCAGCAGCTACGACGTCCATCCACAGCTTTACAACCGTTTTCAAAACATCGATCTAAATGTTGGCGTTGATTTTCAGGCCAGCTTGAAAGAAATTTCGTGTGCATTACGACGGGAACTTCAGAAGGGTTCTCGCATATCCAACTGTCATTTTGGCGGTTCACTTTTTTGTCTTGATTTAAGCTTTTCTCGTCCGAAAAGAATCGCAAAAAACCAGAGCTTTTGTGTTTCATATAGTTCAGCAGAGCTTGTGCTTTAGTTTTTCTACTGTTGACTTCAATTTGTTCAGTTAAGAGCTGTCGTCTTCTGAGGATGAATGAGTTGTAGCCCAAGTCCTTACGCGCTGCTAAAGAGATTTTGGCCCTTGATACGCTAATATCTCTCGACAGGACCATCAGTTTTGTCCCACCATCCTTATGATGTGTTTTTTTTTTAGTTTTTTCAGAGAGGCCTGTGTTCTTTTGCAATCTGAACGCTTGCTGTGAGTTGATCGGTTTTTTTAGCTCACGTAATGATTTCCAAAGAAGATTTTCCGGCGCGTAGTGATTGGAAGATTGCAGATTTTGTTTCCGATTCAACTGATTTTCTGCACGCTTATTTGATATTGATTGAGCTTTGCTTTTTGACAGGTTATTTAAAAAAGCCTACTTGATAATAAACATAAATTAAAATCTGTCCGGATTTATCTAATCACCCCTGTATTGTATTGGGCCTAAAATATTATCAAAAAACGGTAAAGCATTTTTTAACGGGTATCAACCTATGATTTAAAATCGGACAATTCTTAAAGGAGATAGAGGCAAAGAGGTAATTGTATGTATGTATGTATATATGTATATAATCTGAACTGATTAACTGATGTGTAAAACAAATATGTTGGTCAATAATTAAATAATTAATTAATTATTAAAGGTAAATAGTTGGCGCAAACAGTTTAAGGCATTTAGAAAGTATACTTTAGGCTTGGTGTGGTTTTTTGTATTATTTTTTACTATTTTAACTTAAAACTGACTGCTCCAAAAAATGACAACTGTATGTAAGAACCAGACCTTTCATATTTTACCATCATCATTTTTTTAAACTATAGACACAAAATTCAATTTGTTCGATTTTATTCATCTTTTTAAAAGTCATAGGTCTTAAGTAGTTTATTTCCCCCAAATATTTTACCACTACGAAAATGTTGGTAAACCCACGTAATAATTTGCTTGTACTCCTAATGTAATGCTCCTGTAAATTAATTTTTTTTAAAGGTATTAAACATAGTCCTTTAACTATGGGATGGTTATCTTGGCTTTACTTAGAAGATAATCTGCTACTGGTGCTTTTTTCAAATATCCTGGAAGAGCACAGCACACAAGTTTATGTTGAATTCGAATTCCGATGCAATAAAACTTATTTAATTAATTAATACTTTTCGAAATTGGTCCCACATACAAGTGAATTCATGGATTTATTCGTCAATTATTTATTCTATTTTTTGACCTATAATTCATACTATTTGTTGGTTGCGATGTTTTGTCGATTAAATTTTGATATGATGAGGTAAAATAATAGATCTCAGAAAAACCAAAATTAAGATGAGTATCAAACAAAACGGTTGATTATTTTATTTGATATAGACTAAAATATAAAAAAAATATATCAATAAGTCATATGAACAGTATATTGTTGAGATATTATCTTGATACATGTACAAAAATTACACCTTTTAAACTAGTAAGAGGCCAATCATTGAAAATGCGCATGTTAATTTATTTGTTTATTTATCATTTTATTTTTTTTATTATTCTATGTTTTTATTTTTTATTTTATAATTATTAAGAAAAATGAAAAAGTTACTAGTCATGAGCTGTCTCAAAACATATATTTATTACTTATGGTCACAAATAGCAATGAGGAAAGGTAATTTTCGAAGATCAATTTTGGAAGACTGGCTCAATGTTTTGGCTTTGTTCAGAATGATGATATAAGTATCTTCAGTAGTGAAATGAAGACGACTCATTTCTTTTTAAAGGTTTTTGATACATTGCCTACATCCTAGTTACTGTTATATGCACACATTCTTACCTCTACAATCTAATTTACATCCACAAGAAGAAAAAAACAAATTTCAATTTCCCTGTCCGCTGTTTAACAAAAAGAAATAATTATGCGTTAACAAGAAATGCATTAAGAATATATCAGATGTACAAATACGTATTGCAGAGAAACGATAATAATATCCGTATATAAGAAATCTAACTGAAGACAACTTCAGGAAATCATACCTTGGCCATACTTATCGTGCTGTCATTACATGTTCAACCATATTATGTGTGTTGCTTACACTCACTCAAGTATGTAGATTTTCTATGAAATTCTGTATAAATCGCGGGCGACGACACTCATGCAATTATCCATGTTATGTTTGTCGATTGCACCAATGCACCGCGACAATGCACATTTCGAATTGACGGCAATGCGACAAGCTATATCTATTTTCTAGCTTGTAACTCACTTAACCAGCTATATTATGTATAATATACAAGAACACACAATGGTCACTTTGTTTTGTAACTTTCTATTTCGTTCCGGCGAGTGCCACCATTCTTTCCCGGCGAGCCCATAACAATTCTTTTGTTCGTCGCACGGGTTATCTGTTCAGAGCATGAAAATCGCTTATACATACAATTGTATATACAGTATGTAATTTATGCTAAATGAGTAATGCAAATGCGCTATATGGGATCTGCCCGCACGTTGTTGCTGTTGTTGTCGTTGGTGATATTGCAATGTAGAATATACACAAAAACACAGTGGACCAAAACAGCGGTATTTAATTTATACATGATGTGTGTACATTGTACATTTTTATTGTATTGTTTTAAACGGTTGAACTATATAAAATACATGTGGCATATGTTAAATACAGTTACGAAGGTTGTTGTAATATTATATATAGTATGTTTAATGTGACTATACTAAAATATACGCTTTGATACATATTGTGCGTTTTGGGTTGTGTTGCAATGGAATGTTTCTCTTGTAGGGCATACACGCATTTACACACTTGCTTTTGGTTGTATTATATTATTTCGTGGAAAATATACATGTTTGTATACAATACCGCAATGAAAATAGAATAGCCAAAGATGTTTCTATGTGTCAATATATAAGATTGTTGATGAAACAAGTATTGTTTGTGGCCTCGAAGACTTAAGCGCATATATGGGAATCTTGAAAAAAAACAATCGAAAAACATAGACCAATTGTCTTGGCAGATCCAGAACGCATTTTATTATTGAAAATGATTTAGAGGAATGTACCGATAAAAATCAGTAGGTTCCTCTTGCTATTAATAGCCTATTTCTGAAATAGGTTATTGATTTGGAATAACGGAACAATAATGCCATCAATTAACATATACACACGCACCCTGTATAGAACAATAAGTGTATGATGGCGTTGATGAATATAAATAGCAAGATTGATCTCGGTGCATGGAGATATCTCAAAAATATGCACATTTGCCTTGCCAGTTGTTAGAGTCGCGTCAGAGCAAAGGAGCTCCAATAGGAGTAGCAATGCACATTAGCATGACCTGACCACACGTGCGAACCCGTAATGGTCAATGAATCCGATGTGCGGTATCGCACTCTGGCCCTATGTCCCACAAGGGAAAACAGGATCCAATTAGAAACTAAAAGTAAACATAAATAAATGTATTGATATTTAGAGAAGGAATGAACATTTATTAATGCTGGATGGAGAAAACCGATCCAAAGATATTTTAGGCTGTGAATTAAAAATGACGACGAAGTAAGAAGACGTCGCATTTTATAACAATTATCGCAGATTTATAGATATATTTAAAGATAGTCCTATCTTTGAACAAATTGAACAAAGGACTGCATGCATCAAACTATGAATTAGGAGCAATTCTATTGCGCATTAATTATTTTACAATGCAATAATGTGGTGCAATCTTCATAAACTGCGAATGCAATAAACACGGTTAGCCTAATACGCAACTTAGCGCAAATAATTCCTGCCGCAGAGAATGGTCGTTCTGCCAAAATGCTTGTGGGTGAAATTGTGAACATTATAAGCAAACTCTATGAGTCGGCCGCAGCTCCATACTATTTATTTATATCTGTACCAAACAAGTGTGTTTGTATTTACACGAGCTGTTTCTGCTGTTCTGCAGTATGATGTTGTTCTGTCTGATTCAATTGACCCGACATTCCTCAATCTACACAGTCGACAATTTGCAGCGACACAAATATATTCACAAAACTTGAACCACGTTGTATTCCGGCACGAATGGGATCGTGCATCTACTTCCCGGCATCTTCACTTCTACAGCATTGTTATATCGGTGTCAAACTACATGAATGACTTTATTGATTGTACGAGTACTGTGTTCGCCGGAATTGCAATTGACCTTTTTTAATAAAGAACATTACAATTATTTTGTATAATTTTTCATTTTTATTTGAATGCCTCGATATATAAATGTATCATTCGGCCGCACGAAATACAGGGGTCCATTTTCATGTTTTAATTGTTTGGGGTCAACAAGGCGGACCTGGCCCAGTTTGTATAAAATAAAAGGTGTAAAACCTTTTATTTTATACAAATAAAAAGTATAAGCTTAATATTATAAATTTGCCACACACTGCGGCGACAATAAATATCACCAAAAAAGAGAGCATTTAAATGTGAATTATTTTCTTGAAAATATTTTATCACCTATGCGCATTTGCAAATACGCGCTTCTTTCTCTTTAACCTGTGTATGTTAAGTATCCAAAAAAAATATCTTTGTTTTTTTTGCAGTATTTCAAAAGTCCATTTTCATCGGCTCATTTTAATTAAAGCCAATATAATATAAAATGCACTTACTCTCCAATTTTAGTACCAAGTCGACAACAACAAACGCATGGCGAACGCTCTCGCCGTGAATTTGTTTGTATGTACATCGAAATCATATAATAAAATTGCCAAAAGTAAAATATTCATAAATTCTTTAGGTTAATGTATTTTTGTTTGCTTAATTGCATGCAGAGCGAATATATTGTTACGCAACAACTGTAAATATGTTTTGTTAAACGTACAAAGGTCAATGCACACCTTCAGTGGTGGGTTATGCGGATTACATTTATATTATAATTACTTAAAACGTTACGGTCTCAGACTTTTTATAATCATCGACATACATAATTTCGTATTCCAGGGCAGTGTAAAGTTTATTTTTTGGAATAACTGGAAACAGATGATTTCGGATTTACATGTAAAATGTAATATAAATATATACACAAAATCATGATTTTTTATTCTTGTGTATAGGATTGCCCGAAAAATGTGCCAATCGTGAATCTTAGGAACGCTAAGAATGGAGGCATTGTAATAGAATGAATAACGAAATAAGTTCGTCCGTGCTTGGTGGAACTTAAGCAGTAGATATTCCTTATTAAAAATATAACCCCAAAGTAAAAGTACGAAAACATATTCAGTAAAAACCCGGAAGTAAAATACATTCCAAACAAAAAACTCGCAATCGTTTGGAGATGGAGATGGACGTAGACTCATTTGGAAGGATATTTCAGCATATTAATATTAATTAATGATATTAATTTTAATAAAATATGTTCATCACTAAGTGAGGATGGAGTCGTTCCAACCATGTTGGATATCCACCTCTCAAATAGCAACTGCATACATCCTTTATATGTTTACAATATACTCGTTTACAAAATACATATAGTGGTGTAAATAAATAAACAAAATGTGTAAACAAAGATTGGCTGGATATTGAGTCCGACCAGGGACGACTATTCAAACATCTAATTATGAGTAATTACACTTCAGGACACATGTGACTCCAATTCGCGTCTACACAGGTCCACTGACAGTAGACCAACTTTAGTAAAGCCAAAAGTCGTTTATATTTTCAAAATAATAGAACTGATTACATTTTCAAGGGTTTTAAACCTACATAAGAACAACAAAAAAGTGTTTTCGCTTTTTGGTAGAAATAAAATAAAAAGGTGAACATTTTATACTTTAATGCAATACCATTTCCTACAATTTTTCTAGTTTTCATTAAAATTAAATTTTCATTAAAATAATACTATATAGTAAAGGTATTTTACTACACACATGTATAAAACATAATGTAGGAAATATAATCAAGAATCTTGTGCATACAAAGTACAAACATGGTTCACTTTATAGTAAACATCGTGAATGTCGGCGTCTAATCAAAATCGGATTGACGCAAACAAAACAATTCAACGTCGTTGTGTGGTTTATGTGTGTTCTGGCATTATGTGTACTGGTGTATATATGTATAATTATATTATGCTATATAGAAACGTTACAAAGTATAGAAGCATAGCACAGTTACACACAAAGGCAACATAAATCCATAAATTTAAATGATGTCAATCGCTAGACACGCGTTGCACAATATGCATTATTTCAAACCTACTCGCACACCCTAGGGCCTATACTCTCTAGAGAAGTTTATACACACGTATTCATCATCATATCAAAACCTTTATATATATCATACATTCATAGATACATAATTTAATAGCATATAAAATGACTTCAAGTGTAATCTGGGAACTTGTCAACTCAGTTTTCTCAATCAAAAAATGCCATTATCAAAAAAAAAATTGCAGAGTTATGACTTTGAAACATTGTTTGTATTGATATCCTCATCGATAATCGCAATATTATATTCTTCAGTATATAGCTTTCATCTTTAATCAATATCGACCAGAGTGCTTAGAGTTTTATGTTCGTGAAGATTTTTAAAGTTGGTGAGTCAGAGTTAAGTTTACGATGAAGTATTACAACCTAATAGTGTTAGGCGGTTTAAAGCTCACAGCTATTCTTGAATTATTTTTGTGTAATGGCGTTCCACAAATTCCAGACCCACGGTTGATCAATTATTGTAAACCATTTTGCTATTAATGCTCAAGTAATCTATTTTCAACTCCCTTAACGTATATATGCGGATATTCAATATTCAGTATTGCCAGATGGTATGTATCACAAAACGCAACTCTTTCCTATAGGACATATTTTCAATATCCGGACGATATACATAAAATATATCCGTTTTTTTTTTTGAGAGAAGGATGCACACTTCTTCATGACTTGAATTCTTGTCATGCACATATTTATCTAAATTAAATATAAGTGTATATGATATTCATAATACATTATGTAAAAAAAAACTCACATGTCAGTTTCAGCCAACGATCGACTTCGAGCACAACGTCGAGCACGACGTCGGCGTTCCCTAGAGGGCGCCAACACAACCATTTCCATTTCTTTAACATTCGCAGGAACATGATATGTCTTTTGCGTACTCATATTATATATATGTTTATTATAAATGTTCCTTTTATTAAGAATGAAACCAATAAATATCAGCGTTAAGCTTCTTAGAACAAATGGAAGATCTTCAAAAACACTCACTGAAAAACAGAACGCGCCACAATAAATCCAAACAATATTTATTCTACAGATAGTTAAATTTATTTTTTTAGCCTCTTCAATCATGATCTTGTTGGTGTATGCTGGAACAACGATTTGGTGGCAATTTGTTGGATCATTTTTTACGGTAAATACAGGGTAACATTAATGTTTATAATATTTTGCCAATAAATAAAAAGAAACTGCAGAATACTATACATGAATTATTTAAAATTACTAAATACTATTAATAGTGTTTTCTTTTTACACTGTAAATGTGTATTCATTGTGAATTTCGCAAATAAAAATAAAGAACTCTTTACATATTAATGACCCTATAACACGTCAAAACGTTTAAGCGACGATACGATTTGCATTCTAATCACTTAAGAAAAGTATATTATGCTACAACAGCGACAACTCGGCGTAAGATAATATACGCATTTACACTTAAAAGATTGTGAGATATTCCTATGTTGTATATATTTGTATTTGTGTATATTATTCAATGAATATATTATGTGTAAATTGTATAGTACGTGTATTAAGAGGGCAGTTCAGTTCAGTTCGAAAATGCTGTTTTGTCTTTATTATCATACAACAATTCTGTAAAAAATAATTGATTAAACAAACATGTGAAGTTCATAATTCAGATATACGTTCTGGCATCAATGCGGAAAATATAAAAAAATATATTAAAAAATGTTTTTTTTTTTATTTTTACGTATTTTAACCTAATATCATAAATATTTCAGAATTTATTAGACACATTGAAAAATGACCTTCCTGAATGTAGGTAATTTTTGAAAATAAGAAGTTATTAATATATAAATTCCCCATGTAACATTTTTAATGAATATTTGGTCGCCGTGTGGTAGTTGTTACAACACAAAGTTTCTAAACACGGCACAA
>JANSTU010026415.1:0-12671 GCA_027564075.1 Bolitophila hybrida
GCACTTGCATTTTTTGATAAGCAAGTTTCTATTGGCGAGAAATATAAAATGGTGCAAGCTCTAAAGAACTTGTCTTCCACAATAGAAATACCTAGGAGAAAAGTACTTGCTCAAAATATAATTGATACAATACAATTAAGTGATTTTGTTACAAAAAACACATTGAATTTTTTCAAAATTATTGGAATTCCATGCAATTTTATATATACTGATGTTGAAAAATGGCATAAAAATGTTGAGTTTATTGAAGCTGAAAAAATAATAAAGCATTTTAATGTTGTTAACGACGTGTCTGAAAGAGGAATTGCTTTAATTAGCAAATTCAACAATTGTTTAACCAATAACGAGGAACAAAAACAATATCTGTTAAGAGTTGTAGCGGCGCAACGAAAGACAATTCCCGACCCAAAAAAATCTAATTTTATGTAGTTTATTATTAAATTATTTAAATAAAAAATATTATATATACAAAACCAGGTTTTGTCTGTAACTTTTTGAATATACATCCGATTTAAAAGAATGATAGCTATAAATAAAGGTAATTTATTTTACAAATTATTGATATTTTTAAAATTAGGGTGGATCATTTACCATCTTGTCTTTTGAATAAAAAATTAAAATTTCACTAATAATCATACTAAAAAAATAATAATTATATTAAAAAAAATATATTTATATTTCTATACTTAAAAACAATGTAACATCAAAAAATATTTTTTTTTACATTCTATTGAAAATAGCTTAAAAAACCTTAAAACCAAAAGCGCTACTTAAAATCATTCTAAAAAAAAAAAAAAATTATAACATAAAATAAATTTAAATTTTTATTTTACGTAATAATATCACTCACTTTTTGTGTGTTGAAACAGTTTGCCATTTGGACCTCCCTAATGTACATATTACTTATGGAATATGGACTATAAAGTAATCCCAGTAGGCACTAGGCAAACAATAGCAAATGTTTGTGTGTGCATAGTCATGATAATATTTGTTATATAATATGCAACAAGATTTGCGACAGTTTATGTATAATATGTAATATGCAGCCCCCAACGGCAATATAATTCAAAATATTTACTCATATACATATATAAATACGGCTTAAGCCTTTGCCACAAAGCACGTATATGTAGATGCAGACGGAGTCTTACGAAAATATATACCATATAATACACATATATATATATATATACATATAATATATCGATCGACATGAGGAAGCTGAAAATCTCACATAATTGAATATTATGCTTTCTCTGGGCTTGCCTATAAACTCATAATTCTCATTTTCTTGTGTATTATATCATATTTCAGAAAAGATATTTCTGTAATAAACCGGGCATGACTGTGAATAAATACAAGTACATAAATTTGATGCAAGAAGAAAAAAACGTTTTCTTTTTTTTAAATATTTTTTATTGTCTTGTGTATTTTTTTTTTTTTTGAAAAATATGTAATGTAATAAAACAAATGATATATATGTCATGCATAAAAAAAGGGAGAAAATAAAGCGCGGCATGTACACACGATATATACCAAAAGAAAATGCAGAATAAATTCATTGACTTTTATGTGTATAGGTTGTTGTTGAAAGCATAAATTGGAACAGGAAATTGAATATAGGCAGGTGTTGAATAAAGAATATATAAAAGGTGTCGATGTTATTTTATTAGCTACTAGTTACATCCCTTGAGAATGGGGCTATTTATAAACGTTGTTTGTATATGCCATACATATAGAAATAATGTGCACAGTAAAGATAATTTCGCAACATATATTATTTAACCCGAAATAATCTAGACTCATTTAACACCTACGCTCTGCTTCTATGTTATATATGTGCACCACTGCGGCGAAAAATCAATATACGATTTATCTACCTAAAATACTGGAAAGAGAGCATACATAATATATTATACCATATAAATATGTATACCGATGCATTTTGCAAAATTAATGGAGCCTACACGAGAACGAACAGATTATCTGGATTTTCGAAAATCAATTCAATTAAAAAAATGTAACATTATGCCAAGAATATTTTTTTGCTCGTTTTCAATTAAAGTTTTTGCTAGATATGTGGTTGAATATGGATTTATTTCAAGACAATTGAGTTACGAACAAAATTTGGTGCTATCGCGATCCTAGCAAAATTGATTGGAAATAAAGCTGATAATATGTATTTGTCGATTTTTCGAATTTAGATATTCTGTAGAACTAACATATATGAACCTCGCCATTTTATCAGTGATGTTGTATAGCTCTAGTTTAAATATTTTCGTCTTCGTAGGTTATATAAGGTTTAGTTATTTATCTTTAATAAGTTTCCAAAAAGTCAAGCCGCCATTTGGTGGGATTGGCAGGGAATCATCCACTATGAGCTGCTCCCCTATGGCCAAACCCTTAATTCGGACCTGTACTGCCAACACCTTCACCGCTTGAAGGCAGCACTCATGCCGAAGAGGCCATCTTTGATCAATAGAGGCCGAATTGTCTTCCATCAGGACAACGCCAGGCCATACACATCTTTGGTTCTTTTGTATCCACCGTATAGTCCGTACATCGCACCAAGTGATTACCACGTGTTTCAGTATGAAGTTGGCATCTCGTTGGGAACTAGTCATCGAACAAAACGGCGCATATTTGACTTAAATCGGATGATTGTAACCAATTTTATTTTATTTTTTTTTTATTTTATTATTTTATTTTTAACAATTGAATAAAAATACCGGAGGACTTTTTTGACACCCTATTACTAAGTTTGTTCCTGTAACACTACGAGGTGTAACAATTAAGTAATAAGACTGATTCCATAAAAACCGTATATTTAAAAAGTATTTTACAGCTCTGCCATCCCATTCAAAGTAGTCCCCTTGAGCAGCTATACAACTATTCCAGCGCGTTTTCCATGCTTCGTACCATTTCTGGAACGCTTCGACTGAGATGTCCGCGAGTACCCTCGTCACGGCTGCCTGAATATCCGTAATTGATTCAAAATGGGTTCCTTTGAACCCTGCTGCTGTTGCAGCACGGCGATCCCTTTAGAGTCCAAATACTGGGACAAGCTGAGGGTGGTGTTTTTTTTTTTTTTTTTTTTTTTCGCAATATTTCGAGTAGTTGGCTAGACTTGATTTACGGTTTGCCCCGATGGAACAAATTCTTAAGCGCATTCCCGTCAGTATGCACCTCGACTGGTCTCCCGCTCCGCGCCTGGTCTTTCACGCTTTCACGTCCCTCCTTAAACTTTATGCAATCGAAACACCTGGGCACGAATATAGCACTATCACCATGCACTTTTACAATTTTAACGTACGTTACCGAAGCTTTTTCGCCCAATCAGGCGCATCATTTTATCGCGACGCGTTGCTCTTGATTTCGTTTCTCCATTTTTGATACGAGCACTACCACCACACGTCTACTCAACACGGCACAGCAGGCGAACTAAACAAACTAGAATGGGTTTTGAAAACTGAAGCTCTTACTTTTAGTAACTTTATCCCACCGTCCCACTTTTTTAAAATGCAGTACTAAATGAATGGATATTGTTCGTTGTAAGCTCTGACACGTGCTACATTTTGACATACACTGAATATATTCTAGATTGAGATTTTTGTGAAAATCAGTTCATATTTTTTTTGTTATAAAAGGTCGATTTTTCAATTTGAAATTTTCGTTAACGGGAAGGGTCAAAAAGTTGCAGCATAAAATAAAAAAAAAGTTTTTTTTTGGTTTTTCGACGTTTGTTGCCAGCATTGCAGTTGAAAAAATCAGAAATATATTCTAATTTTTAAATTATTAAATTAATACTAATATCTGTTGAGGTGAAAGCAAGAATTATTGTGATTTTTGAGTTTATTATTTTTAGAAAATTTGAGGAAATACTCGAAAAAAAGAAAGTGGTCGTCCTCATCATATCGCGAAGATCGCCTTTTAAAGCTATGGGTTTTAAAAGACCGAATTATAAATATTTACTTAGTTACTTTTAGATACCACTGGAGAAAATTTGGGAAGAACACAAATTTGTATTCGACTTAAAAAAATGGGATTATTGTCTCGACGACCACCTAAAAAGACGCTTCCTAACAAAAGAATGATGAAAAACCGAATAAACTGGGATAAAAAATATGAGAAATGGGACGAAAAGAAATGGGCTGATGTAATTTATTCAATGAATGAATCAAAGCCTTTTTGGTCCAGACGGAGGCCAGAGAGTTCGTCGCAGATTGGGAGAACGATATTCTTCTCAAAGTATTGTAACAACCGTGAAGCATAATGGTTATGTTATGGTCTGGGGAGCTATTACATTCATTCAATTATTATTATTTTCAGGTAGAAACTGGAATTTCATCGCTGGATTGGCCCGGAAACAGCCCAAATCTAAATCCGATTGAAAACCTTTGGCAAAACATGAGGAAAAAGATCAAATTCCATCAACCTGGAACGATTCAAGAATATAAAAATGTAATTGAGAAGGTTTGGTACGAGCAAATAACTACGGAATATTTAACTTTGCGGTTCAATCCTATGCCAAAAGAATAAATTACATGAAAAAACCAAAGGTGGCAGCACTAAATATTAAACATTTTAAAATTAACTAAATTGTTTTTTTTTTTATATTTAATATTTATTAATGTTAAAATATATAAAAAAAATGTATTTTGAATAATAAAATCGAATTTTAGTATTTTTTTAAAATGTATTTTTTAATTGCATTTAATCGACTTATTTATTGATACTTAAACATAAAAAAATGACTGTATATATCTTCCAATTTTTTTCAAAAATTATTTTTTTTTTTAAAAAACACGTTTCAAAGGGTTAAAGTAAGCTAACGTAGTCCGAGTTGTGAATTGACTGTTATTAATTTCCAACGTAAATGTCAAGAATGAATTCTATTGTGGAAGAGATCTTTTTCGAACACAGAATACTATGTTTTCCGTGAATTTTCATCTCAAAACAAAACTGAACTTAACTTAAAATAGAACGTTGACTATGTCTGATCAGGTTAGTACCATCTGTAGTTAGGTGTTACACAAACAACAATTTGCAACCTACGTAACAAAAATACTATTTTGGTATGTAGTTTTTTGAAACTTGGCTTGAATACGCTGACGGTGCTTGCTTTTTAGCTCATCGTGACGAAGATGTCGACTCAATGCTGCAGAAACTTGCGATTTCTGAAAGCCTGAAAGCCTGGTCTGCTGATGGAGGTACAGACATTGATATCTGTGTCCGAATCAACAAAGCTCGCTCAGCCTTTGCGATGCTCAGCGTCGTCTGGAGCTCCACTCAGCTGTCAAAAAAAAACGAAGCTGAGACTGCTCGACTCCAACGTCAAATCGGTACTTTTCTACGGTTGCGAGACGTGGAAAGTGACCTCTGCTCTGACCGGGAAACTGAAAACTTTTTTAAACCACTATTTGAGTCGGATCTTGTGCATCAGATGGCCGTAGGTAGTCTCCAATACTGAATTGTGGAGGAGAACCAGGCAAGCACCCGTCTCAATGCAAGTTCGACAGAGCAGTGGATCGGTCACCTCTTACGTAGCGGTTCTAACAACATTGCAGCTCAAGCGCTGCAATGGAACCCGCAAGGAAGTCGAAGACCGAAAACGACGTGGAAACGCACAGTCCATCGGCAGCTGGGAAAAGCTCAAACGAACTGGACGGCGATAAAGGCTTTGGCCGTCAACCGCGTCCAGTTCCGCAACTTTGTTGCTGATGCCCTATGTCCCGAATAGGGATCAAAGGAATTTATATTTTTTTGTATATTTATTTATTTATATTAACATCAATCTCTTAATATAAGGTTTATAAATATGGGTCCTGGGTTTGAAATTGAAAATGATTCAGTGGAAAAAGATGCATTGGTTTATGATCGTCAGCATGTCCGATAGTAGTAAGATACCTGTGGCGTATTTTCTCATTGACTTATTGTCTGGAGAACAGAAGAAGACCGTTACGTCACAGTTTATATTTAAAGTACAAAAAATTGGTATAACTATATGTGGCTTGGTGTTTGATGGTCTAAGTTCAAACCAAACCATGGCAAAACTATTGGGTTGTAAACTAGACATCGCAGAACCTAGACCATATTTTAATTTTTTCATAGAAAACATTTATTTATTTTACGATCCATGCCACATGCCCAACATTTATTTATATATTATTTTTGTGAAATATGATATGATTTTATGAAATATCACTATATTTCATAAGTTTTAAACATAAGGTTTTAAACACTGGCGAGATGTCTCAAATAAGATTGTCAATTAGACCAGATGATTCGCCGCTCATGGACGTAAAAGCATCCCCACAAGCCAGATTTCACAGGCCACGACGTCAGCATACCACTATGGCTCAGGATTAATTAAATTCAAAAGATATCAACGATTGGATACAGAAACGATGCATTTAGTTTTTTCAGATATTAAGAATCTGAAGAAGATCAGTTAGATAAATTGCGAGAAAATTTTAGAAATAGATTATCTTAATTTATTAATTTATTACATTTTTTTGTTTTTTAATATTTTAATTTCCAGTGTTGAATTTTATTTCTTTATATTTGGAAAGTAGTCATTTTTATTTTTATTACGATGAAAAAAATGGTAAAAAAATATTATTGAGTCTGGTTCAAATATAGTTATTATTTGATGTTTAAATAGCTCGAAATCTGGTTGGAATACAATAATTATATAACCCGATAAGCAAACTCTATCCGAGTGGTTCTAGTCAGCGGTTCCCGTCTAGAATCTAGCTATATATTAGGTCGAATCTAGTAGGGGAAAACCAAGTTCCCCACAAATTCGCTGTATTGCTGTTTTTAATTTCATTATAGCTAAACATTTAAATAAAAATATGTAATTTGTTGATAATTTTATATATTATTGATTTTTATTGTATAACATTTAATATTAGACACTTATTAAAACAAACATTTAGTCAAAAATAATTAGTTTGTTGTTTTAATTATCAAATATGAGTACTCCTTATTTCGGTAAGCACCTAAGACAACTTGTTTATAGGCACTTCGGTGCTACAGAACTAATGCGGCATGTCAAAAGTCTGAGCGAATTACCGACGTTATTTTTTATAGTCGTCTCAGGGATTAGGTGGGAAGATGCAAAAGATAAAGATGAACATTTACATATCCATCTGAAAAATATGTAGACAAATACTAGTACTTTTCGGGTGTACATTTTAGCACCAGCGGCAGCGCATGGTCCCAGTTAGTGTAGACAGAAATAGGCTAAAAACCTAATATGCCGATAATTATTATTATTTATTGGTGCTCTATGCCCTCTATGTTTACAGTCGAAGAAATCGCTGCTGTGACAACATCAACTCGGCTCAGAAGTCAAGAAGTTGGCGTTTCCCAAACCACTCTAAGGAGGATTCTTCAAAGGGCCAAACTGCAGGATTTGGGGATAGGATAATCCATGCGCCGTCGTTCAGAAGCCTATGCATCCAGCTAGAGTCAATGTGGATTTTGGAGTGGCGGCGTGATTGGCCCCTTTTTTTTTGAAAACGTGGCTGTTACGGAATTGCAGAATATTGATCACGGTGAACTCTGATTTCAACAAGACGGCGCTACGTGCCACGCGTGCCACTTCTACACAAGATTAAACAACCGTATGATCAGCCGTTTTGGTGGTATCAAGTGGCCATGCGATTTAACGCCGCTGGACTTTTTTCTGTGGGGTGCATTGAAAGATAAAGTGTATGCGGACAATCCCCAAACAATTGATCAATTGCTCAAATTGGTCAGGACAACGTGTTCGAAAATTGGTGTTCCCGGATGACTTACTGCCGAGCCAGCCGCGGCCAACATATGAAAGAAATAATATTCCACACATTGGCGGATGGTCCACTGTTTTCAGCGAACCAAAAAATGGCAGTTAATGTGATAAGTAAGCAAATTAGTAAGTTTTCTAGGTGCGACACAGTGCTAAACCATATCATGAGGATTTTGGATAACAACTCTGACCCTACTACTACAACGGGTATATATTCAAAGTTTTTTCATTGGTTCATTATACCAAAGAACATATAAGTAATTCAATATAACATGCCACAATCAAGTTTATCTATACTGGCCTCTCAATTCATCGATTATTCAATCGACATACTTGCTCATTATCCGTTTGTAATACGAATTTCAAATTAATACCTTGTGCATTATTATACCTACAATAAACTTAGATAATATATTAGATATAGTATATAATATATATACATATTTATGTATACAGGCAATGAGTGATGGGAATACCAAAATGTGTTGAGTGCGGCGTTGCGGCCTGTTGGTTATATTGAACAGCGGCGATCAACGACCGCACAGCTTACAAAGCACTAAATTTCCACCCTCGCCCTTAATGCTAGGGCATCAGGGAAATATGTGCGTATGTATGTGGTTGTATTGCGCATACATATGTATAATTATATACATGTCCTAAATTTTCTAGCTCTCTATATAATCTAAGGGTTATAGAAAGTATTTGCGTCGTGCTTATGTTCAAATGTTATCACATAATAATATCCTCAATTGTATCATATACACTGAAATATGAAAGAATTTTTATATTTAATGACATTTGTATTCCATTAAATGATGATTACTGTTTATGTGGGTATTTGAATATTTACAATTATTACGAAGGCGAACGCTTTTCACAATCAATTGTAATTTGTGGTTTCGTATAGTATAACTAAATAATATATATATATCATTCTGTCAAAATATTGTATTCTAAATTGAAGAGGTAATGTACCGAAAATTAGGTATTCAGGCATGTATTATATATTCACATTTCATTTACGTATATGTATTAAAATTGTGGTTGTGGTAATGGAATTGAATAAACACCGAACGTAAGCAGTTTATTGTGTTAATTTTCTGTATAAATAATGTAGCTTGAGTTTTAACTCTTCAGTACTCGTCTATATAATTCTTACACTGATAAGTTGCATTCTTGTTTACATTTCAGAAGCTTATATCTGTGTAAATGATTTTATTTCAATGGAGTTTTAGTCGAAATATTCAGTTTATATATACTTGAAACAAAAAACACCTTAAATGATTAGATAGTAGTTAATCTGGGAGGAAGATCCAGTTTAGTCTCAGTTAAGCCTCAGCTACAGTTTTGAAGACATTTAAAGAAGCTTGCTGGTGATGTGACTAGTCAAAGTTTTTCTTATTATGTTGGCTCTGCTCGACATCACGTTTATAAGGTTTGTAGTTGCAGTCCTTGTTTTTTAGAAAAACTCGCTTCTAAGCTAATATTTTTAATAATTCTAATTCTTAATAATGTTAATAAAAAAATACGTCAGAATTATGTAATTTATAGTTTAAATATAGTGTTGCAGCCATTTTTTTTCCTGTTTCAGCCAAAAAATGCAAATACATAATGCCGGTATTACAGCCAGTTTTTTTGTCAAATTACTGCTGCTTTTAACTTTTACCTATTTCAGACAAATAATTTTGTAGTCGAATATTTATACAATTTATAGTAATTTGCATAACTAGGGAAGAAAATAGACTATTGCAGACGTGTGTGGAGTGTTTTTATTGTGTTCTTCGTTGTCGTTCTTTAACACGCAACGAATTAATTAATACGAATTAATTAACTTTTATTTATTCTAGGCTGCGCGAGTTATTAACTCATGTTTGGAAAAAATGTAATACCAATATTTAATAAATATTATTTAATAAAGTGGTCGAAATTTGCGATGAGTGCTCAACTCAACGTTTTATGTTCTCCCCTACTTTACATCCCGGAGGTGAGAAAGTAAAAATCGGTCTGCAATTGGTCACTTTCTCACCGCTATTTAGAGAACACCTGCGCTGTGATGAAAAGCTATTTTAATGGCCATTAAACGCCTGCTGAATTAGCAATAAATACTGCTGTCACAATTTAATTTAACCATAACATTCGAAATCTGAAATAACTTTGCTGTATCAGGATAGTTTCCCGCTTAATATCTACCAGTGCATTTTCCGATGTGCTGGTAATATTGCATTTTCTTTTATGCTTATATTATAATATAATGTATACTATAGATTTTCCGTTGTACATAACAATATATATACTAATTATGCCTCGTGCGCTCTATAAATAAGCTAATTTAAATGGTTTTATAGTATATAACCGACGATGCGATGTTAGCATAACTTTGCAAAAGGTATCTAGCTACCTGCGGTAATTAGAGCATAATTAATAAAACTTTGCGCGACTGTTGATGATTTCAGTTATGTTCAGAAATTATTTAACCAAAATACGGTTGAAATATTGAAAAATCTTTGTCATGTTTCAAAAGTCATACAAAGATTTATATAGCAGATGCTCGACGGATTAATTAAATTATTCAAATTCTTGAGCAATTTTCTAAGAAACCAGCTCATCTCTGCGTAATTTTTTTGCAAAATAATTGTGAATTTTATTCACTAAAAGTTGGCCTTAATACTTTTTAAAATAAAATTAGGCAAAATACCTAATTAAAACAAAATTAACAACAATAAACATTTATTATGCTTCTATAAAAGCATCATATATTTTATTTTAATAAAGCTCACCTTTGTTTGAGTACTTTTATAGTGTGCATCATTTAGAATGCCGACACCGTTTTATAGTATATAATATTTATCTGTACCAATTTGCGCACAAACTTTTGCGAGTATATATTCGAAACATTTTCTAGTATTAATTTGCAGTTTCCCGGCTGCAGGGTATTACACTCTTTAGTCGGTAACACGAAAGGATGACTGTTCAAAACATATATATTCCAAATTAGTCTGCTGTGTGCTGTTCAACACGTCTATAATACTCGTATTTATATGATTATGCTTGTGTATATATGGAACAAGTTACTATAAATTACGTAAATTAATGTCGCAAAATTTCATTATGCTGCAAGTTTAAGAGCTTATGCACGTATTACACGATTTTGAAGAGCTATTAAGTACTATGTAATGTATACAGAATGCTACTAAGACGAAGAAGCTGTGACGCGATATTGTGGCGGTTATAGTTGTGGCGTGTATTACTGGCTTGCTGTGCTTTTTATCTCAATAAAAAGATTGATTTTATTTATAGATACCACAGATCTCGACTGTACTTTGTATATTAAGGAGAGGTTCTCATGACACTCGACCAAAAAAACATTTTTTGATGTGTAAACATTTAGTTGGAAATTGAGCGTGACTATCATCGCCCTATTTAGAGAGTTTACCCTCTGGTGGCTGTTACGTCACGCTCCAACGCTTATCCGCGCGGACAGCGCTGTCAATGTTACTCGATATCGTTTTTTTTTAATTTTTTTTTTTTATATTTTAGTTGGTTGGTTTGTAAAACCAATTATTTATAAAAAACATTAAATAAATTCTGTATATATAAGGTTATCAAATATTTCCCTTCCGCCTTTTTGTCATTTGAATTTCGCGGCTATGTACAAAGCGCTACAGAGCTCGTATCGGGCAATACTATACATCATTTAAAAGGTCTTGACATAACCTACAAAACGTAACGTAAATTGCATTATGAACATTATTCAGTTTTCCAGAATTTCGATTATGTCGGACTACGATCAATTTCGCTGGTTCAACGCATTCAACTCTAGTGTTCAAGGCTCTCAATATTGAGCAACCAAAGCGTTGGAAAAGAAAAAAAAATTAGCATATTTAGATCTTTTGTATAGGCAATATATAAAATTGTTTTGTTGTTGGTTAATTTGATCCTTTGAAACGATTTGTTGACGTTCGGTACATCCATTCCTATATGCAGAAGCAAATTCTCATCCCAGTCAAGCTTCTGGCCAAATTCAAAAAAAGTGTTCCTTTAATAATAATAACACAATAAAGTTTATTAAATTGTAAAGAACAGGTAATCAAATACTTTAAAATAGACTTACTTTATTGAAGGAAACTAGTTATTCTCCCGGTAATTCACAGAAAAAAAAATTAATATATAATATAAAGGCTTGATTTTAAACAGTTTTGTTTGAATAATTGTATAATTCTTCTGAAAGATTGAAAATTGAAAGAAATGAATGTATGGTAAATATGGGTGGATATGGGAAATTTAATTTGGTGAATATAATTCATGTAAATATTGACCACGGCACACTTCCATAAGTGCTAACAGGTCCGAGTGCGATGCAACATGTAGTGTTTTGGTGTGTCGCAATTCGACATACGCATAATATAGTATAAATGAGTTTTTTCATGTTTCAGTGATGCAGTAGCGTCACATATTGTATACAATTTGAGGATATTGTTAGATTTTGTAGGTGACTGCTGTTATGCATTAAATTTTATTAGCAATAATACAAATCAGAAATTATATACAGAGGACTTCTGTGTTATTGTCGTAAGTCGTGATATAAAACATTTCACTACGTCTATGAAAAACGAAAACAAAGAATATTATTTACTGATTGTTGGTGAGAATGCCGTGAGTTCAGTTGTGACAACGGACATAGGAGATTCGCGTTCAATATGTGGATATATGATATTTTGTAATTGTGTATATAAAGTGTGTTTTTTTTAGAGGTTAGGTTTTCAAGATGAAATAAAACGCATATAATTTAATGTTATGGACAAGAATTTAGCTTTATTATAAAGATAAGGGTTTGCCATTATGTTTTAAAAATGATTTCGGGCAAGTGGCCGCCGCG
>JANSTU010026426.1:0-12669 GCA_027564075.1 Bolitophila hybrida
AATCATTTTTAAAACATAATGGCAAACCCTTATCTTTATAATAAAGCTAAATTCTTGGCCATAACAATAAATTATATGCGTTTTATTTCATCTTGAAAACCTAAACTCTAAAAAAACACCCTTTATAATAATTTAGTATTCATCTTGCTTTATCTTAGTTCGCATTCACATAAAATATAAAATTTGTTCTCCCAATAAATGTGTTTTTTTTTGTTAATTTAAATAAATGTTTTTTAATTGTTTTCAGTGTTTTTTTATTTAAATTGTCCAATCTTAAATAATGTTATTGCGTTTTTTCATACGTTGCACCATTGTTGCTCTGGTTTGGCATTTTTTTGCCACATCTGGTACAGATCTTTAAGATTGTGTTGACGATCTTTTTCTCTAATTTAGAGTCTCGTGGACCTGACTATTTCCCAGACCCAAGTTTCCGACCCAACGTTAGGGTCTCGTTGTACCGTTTTATAACCCTTCCTACTGTGTGTAGGCTCACTCCAACATCCATCTATCATCCTATAGCATAGTATTTTCTAAATATTTGCGCACAATTTCTTGACGCTTTGCGACAATTGTTGATATGTTCAACGGTATTTAATAACCTATAATTTGGTTACTATGGTTACGCGCCTAGTATGAGCAGTTAATTTTAATTATAACGTTGAACAATTTCATTAGATACACTTCATTTTCATTTTAAAACCCGGTATAGCAAAAAAAAAATATAAATAATAAATGTTTATTTATTTTATTTTATTTTAAGTATATAATCCATAATACATTATATTATTAAGCCTGGATTTGATTTGAACTTATTATGGCCCATTTCAAACAACATGTAAGTCATTCCAGTACGCCTAGCAATATCAGAAGCCTTTTCAGATGAATTATTTAGTAAGTCCGTATTTATTTTTGAACAAAATAATAATGTCATAGCGGAACTTCTACAGTTTGATACAGATGCAGTAATGTGAAGGGGAGTTTGATCTGCAATCACAAGTTAGATTTTATTACCTAATCATTTTTTTAATTTTTACTTAACCTCCTTGCGTGCGAGCATTTACATCTACGTTATGTTGTACCAGAAGAGCTATACAATGTGAATTTGACCATTGACATGCAGAATGTAGTGGAGACCATCCGAACTCAGTTTTGATTTTCGTGTTTGCCATATATTTTAAAAGAATATTTACAATTTTTACATTGTTTTTATAGCAAGCTCTATGTAGTGGTGTGTATCCGTCTTGATCTTGTTCGTTTATACAATATTCCCGTTTATTTAACAATTCAATGAGAAGAGTCTCATTTTCCTCAGAAGTAGCCGAGAGTATATTTTGTTCCACCGCATCTGAAAAAAAACAAAATTACTAATTATAACTGGACTATATGTTATATATATGTACAAAGCGCTACAGAGCTAGTACTAATACTAGTACTAATACTACTAATAAACCATTTTAAACCTCTGCAGAAGGCTTTATGTTTGGTGCCGCTTTGACGCAAAAAAACCTTCTTGATCGAATCAACGCCTGCGATATGCTGCTGAAACGGAACGAACTCGACCCATTTTTGAAGCGTATGCTGACTGGCGACGAAAAATGGATCACAGACGACAATATCAAGCGAAAACGGTCGTGGTCGAAGGCCGGTGAATCCAAGGCGGGATTGACGGCCAGGAAGGTTTTGCTGTGTGTTTGGTGAGATTGGAAGGGAATCATCCACTTTGAGCTGCTCCCATATGGTCGGACAACTGCGAACAACTGGATCGCTTCAAGCAGGCGATCGACCAGAAGCGTCCAGAATTTGGTGACTCGTCAGAAGCTACGGGAGTTCGGATGGGAGGTTTTATCGCATCCAGCATATAGCCCGGACATAGCGTGAGTGAGTGACGCCCTTGGTGGTATAAAGTTGGCCTCAAAATAGGCTTGTGAAAAGTGGCTGTCCGAATTCTTGGCAAAAAAGTAGGGGGGTTCTACAAGGGTGAAATTATGAAGTTTCCGTCTAGATGGAAACAGATTATCGAACAAAACGGCTAACTTTGGAAAGGTAAGACCTCTTTGTTTGCCTGCCATCTAGCTGAGCAAATTGTTTTGTCCACGTTATTATGTCTTTTTTTCTATATTTTTTTAAAAAACTTTGTATCTTGGCGATTTTACTTAAATTGTTTGCCGTTTTTGCGAGAAGTCATGCCAGAAATCCTCGAAGAAGTACCCCTTGCGGTACAAAATCATGTTTTCTACCAACAAGATGGTGCTCCAGCGCAATACGGGCTAATTGTGCGGGATTGGCTCAACGTTGGATTGAATGAGTTGGACCAATCGCCTGACCACCCAAATCTCCGCATCTCACACCACTTGATTAATTTTGTGGGGCTACATGAAAGATTGTGTGTATTCTATGCAGATCCACACTAGTTCGGCCAGTTGTTCATATTGTGATGATTCGGGATGTTTATGTTAGAAAGTTAGAAATGAGGAGTAGATGTTAAGGCGATACCGATGCCTGTCGTTGAGAGCAGTGTCGGTTTTATTTTGCGGTTGTTTCAGTGCTCTTTTCTTGTATTGTAGTAGCGAAACATTATGAGAAAACAATTTCCAAATTTGGCAGAGGCGACTGCTAATATGTCGAGGTCTCTTACGTGTTTGGTGGCTTTACTGTAAGCTGATACGAAAATAAATAATAGATTTGTAATATCTGTTTACTCAGTATTCTCAGCATCACCAGGCATGTTTTTCGATCTAGTGGACATGGTTTTCGAGTAGTTGTTGTAGCTTGCCTGGCTGTGTTTGCCGTTCCTTTGCCTCTTTAAACGGTGGCTTCTACCGCTTGATTATGATCTCGAAATTTGATCATTCCATTAAGTTGTTAGCATCACGATCTTGTCGATCTGAAAGAATCTTACAGCAAGCATTTAACTCTTAGATTTGTTTCTAAGAAAAAAACGTTATGATCACATTTCATCTTTTCAAAATAAAATTCTTGTTACAACTCATATGACTATTTATCTATGAGACAATGTCTATTTTTACTTCAAATAATCAAAAACAAAAAACCTGACTACTTATTCAAATTTTTAAAACCTTTTACTTCATCTCGTACATATCTGTATATATTCTTGTACATAATTCAAATCATATTCATAATTCATTCTTTGTAGATGTTATATTTAATTAAAATAGACTACCAATGAACACAAAATTAAGTAAAAATTCTAATAATTTTAGGATTTTTTTTTACATATCATCTAAATTACTACGTATACATTCATTTCGCGTATCTCTGACTGTGCCCCAACGAAATTTGTATCACAATCAAAGTACAGCCGTCCAAAAGACTAATTAGCTCAACCTGCAAACCGATGGCATCCGAAATGTTATCGCAACCTGTGATTATGTCGTCAACGTAGCAATTTTTACGAATGCAGATGGTAAGCTGCTGCTTATATGCTTATATTCCAAGAGTGGTTCGTCAGGGCTGTTGCGCCATACGATGCTTTGAAAGTTCTGGTGCTTCTCGTCGACCAGCAACTGGGGTAGAGGCGAAAGCGCAAAATTGTATTCAGGTCTTCCTGTAGCTTTGGACCTACTTTACTACTCCTGTAAAAGTCCTGTGGAAAGCGTCAATTACAACCCTGATTTGACGCCTTTGAAGACAGCGTGGTGTGGCAAGTAGGATGATTGAAGCTCATATGACTCAGACTTAGGTACTCTAAAATAAACGAGGAGTAATTATTCTTGAATGCTTCGTTATTTGAGAGTTTCTCTAAGTGCATGAATGACTTAACGGAGTTTGATCTGGAGTGATCAGCAGTCTTGTTTCTGAATGGAAGTTGAACAACGTATCGCCCGTTAGAGTTGCGATAGTGTGTGGTTGTGAAATGCTGTTCAACTTTCCTTTCCTCTTCAGGTAAGGTCACGCTCTCAAGCTCCCAGAACCAATGTGGCCTCTAGCTCCAGATGGGAGTGCAGTGATACTAGCGTGGATGAGTGATACTGGAGAATTTTTAAGAGGATTTTTACGCACGCATATAGCATATGAGGTTGACAACATAGAACACAGGCGGAAGCGAAAGCTTGATTTTGATGAACTTGAAGATGACAGTTTTTATTTTGTGTTTAGGCTGCAGACAGAATCTAAAGAACGACATCTTTTTCCAGATTGACAAAGTCATTGTTTTTCAGAGATAACTGCCTGTCACTTTCTTGGTCCACTTTGGATACAAGAAAGTATATTGACAGCACATCCTAATATTGCGTAGGTATATTCAGTGCACGCAACGCTTGAATACTGTCTTAGAATGCGTCTATAAGAAGATGTATCGGATACTCGGAGTGCACGGATGTGCTATCATCGGCTGTGGTTTAAGACCACTTACGGGATCGGTCAATTGCTGCTATGCACGTTCTACGTTCGAGACCAGTTTGGGAGTCGTTATTTTAGATAAGATGAGCGAAATGTAAAAAGTAGATGGATGGTTGGCATTCCAAACTGAGGAATGGTACGGCACAGAAGTACACGGTAATGGTTACGAACTTGCTTTGATGCTTGTGAAACTGATGTATACAGTGTGATCAAGACTTTTGTAATACAAAACGAATAGCTTGATATTTTTCAAATATTATAAATGTTTATTCAATGTAGTCCCCTTCCGGTCGATACAACGTTAATAGCGATTCAAAAGTGATTGGAATGAGTTTTCAAGGTAATTCACCGGAATAGACTTCAGAGTTAGTGTCACGGCCACCTGTATCCTTTCAGATGCATTTTTAGTTTCGAAAATAGGAACAAGTCCAACTACATCGATCATGGCATTCAGGTGGGCGCATTTCGATCTTCTGCAATTAATTCAAGAACTTTTGGGTTTGCTTCAGGTGTTCGAGTGTTGCGATTTCCGCCCGTCTTGAAATAGTTTATACAACAGAAAAAAAATGTGATCCGGTATATTTAGACATCATATTTTACCATTTAGATTTATCTGATGAGACCAAAGAAGCCAAAAATAAATATTACCGTAATTATCGTCATTCAAATATGAGGAAAAATTTCAGACTAAACTAAAATTCTAATTTATGTTCAATGCTTCCTCAGATCTACATATATCATCACTTCAAAAATATTGAAAGTTATTAAGACGAATATTTATACTTTTTATAATTAGGTATCAATTAATTAAATTGAAATAATAGGGACCTGGTTTTCCCGACAGAACGAATGTAAACATTTTAAATCATTAGCATGTAGTGTCCACTTGCTTACAACATCATACTTATGGATTCGGAATAATAAGGCATTGATGCCATCAATTAATAATACGAAAAAAAAACAAAACAAGGGTATGATGGCCTTTTATCATAATCGATTTCGGATATAAATAGACAGATAGAATTTGGTGTATTATATCTCAAAAAATGCGCATTAACCCTGTAAATTTGATAGTGACTTCAGAGCAAATTTAAACTTAACCATATGTTGTGAGTATTAAAGCACATAAGCTCCAATAGGAGTATCTCAGCACAAAACAGCATGTTAGCATAACCTGGCCGGTCATTAGACTCAGTTTACATGTACTTTGGGATGGAATAATGTTTGTGGTATCCCGCCAATCACGAGCTCCATACAATAACTCCATTTTACATATACATTACTTTGATGTGGAGAAAGTTAAAGATCTTCAAGACAAGTTGTACGAAAAGCAGAAAGAATCGTTCCCGCTTATAATGCCCGTTGTAAGTAACAATATTTACTCAGTACTCGATAATAAACAAACTAAAACTAAACTACAAATTCCAAGGCAAAAATGTCAACCAAAAGGAAGATAATGCTTCTAACTACTTGGGATATTCACATTTCCAGATACTTATCAAGCAGTAGCAGCAAAAGTTTAAAAAGTCAAAGAAACGGCAAACACACAGCCATGCAAGCTACAACAACTACTCGAAAACCATGTACACTTGATCGAAAAACATGCCTGCTGGTGCTGAGAATATTGAGTGAACAGTTATTACAATCAATTTTTTATTTTAGTATCAGCTTACAGATTCCAAGTAATGCCACCAAACACGTGAGAGATCTCAGCATATTTCCATTCGCCTGTGCCAAATTTGGAAATGGCTCCCTAAGATTTTGTTTAATAAGTTTTCGTGACTTCAATACAAGAGTCTGAAATAATGGTAATATAAAAGCGGCAATGTTTGGACAGGCTGATACATCGGTATCGCCTTAATTTTTATTCTGCCTTTCACAGGACATCTACTCTTCATTGTTGATTTTCACCTCGACGTTCAATTTGTATTTGTATAGAAAATCAAAAAGTTTCAATTATTATTAAAACATATAAGAAAAGTTTGAATTAATAAAAGTAACCCAAAGTAATCCGAAAACAAAATGACTACATTTTAAATGAATCTTCCACTATTACTATTTTGAAATCCTTTAAAACATGGTCACGGTCTAAACCTCTTTTATACAGTTTTTTATTATAATTATAGCACCAAAATAGACAATGTCATGTGTCATGTGCCCAATAAATAAAAATAAATAAATAATTACAGTACTCGTATATTAAATCTAAGTACATAAAGCTAAGAGTTTGGTAAGATAACCGGGACATTCATTCTTACATAAAGGGCTGCACATTCTGCAGATGTATTGTGTGAGCTACCTTTATAAAACTTTGGCCTAGAAATAGATCAAAGGAGCACCATGGGTTTGGGTGCCAGTTTTTTTAAACTTTACTTTAAAAGTTTATACTAAGATATCATCTAAGTATGTGTGTTCTTTACTATATACTAATTTACGAATTAAGTAATTGCTTGTATATAACACAAGTATTTCGTAATCGTAAATCGTTATCATAAATCCCGTTCTAAAAGTTTTTAAATATATTATAATGAAATTATGTTCAGAATGAATACAGCCGAATATTTATATAAAATATTTATAAATTCCTACAAGTGTTAATATAATAAATTACCATATTCATTTTCTCTTGTGTTATCATTTGGGTCATCCCATCCACTTACAAACATTCCTCTCTTTATATTTTCTGGATTGCTATAAAGATTTTGATTTTTTACGGAATCATCACTGTCACTTCCACTCATTTTTTTAAATGGTGGTTAATTGTTTATAAAATCGTAAAAACTCAAATCATAAACTTCAAATAATGACTTAGAATCACAAGATTATACTTATAAAAATGTTTTTATAACTACTAGTATGATAAAAATAAATTAAGCGAAGAATTACTTTTTATTTATATATATTTGACATTTCCATTGTACGTTTTACAGCAGACAACTCGACGTTGACGTTTAAAAATTATGACATAATTACAGCCCGGTCGGACAAAAATATATAAAAAAAAATTATAAAAAACATACAAATAATAATAAACAAAAAAGGTAGGGATTCAAACGAATTATATTAACATAACTTTATTTGAAGCAATATAAGAGCCATGCATGTTATTTGAAAAAAATGGGGTCAACCACAACAAACGACAAACTACGTAAGGGATTTCCTTATAAATTGGGGTCAACCCCAACAATTATTATTATTTGCCTTGTCAACCAACGTTATAATTTCTCTAGTTTTTGAGGAGTTTTAGGACTGCTTATTGGAGTCACCGTAGTCTGCTTCTATTATTCCACTTTTACGGAGAATTATGCCTTAACTCCACTAAAAACTAAAAAAAACATACCAAATACCACGAACAATTTACCAGCTAAAATAATTAGAGAGTTGAATCTGTACACGCACATATACATGTAAAAAATGTTAGATTTTTCAATGCTGATAATCAAAAACTCAAAGCAAAAACAATAACAGATTACACAGATTACAAATGCCTTTCGTCATTTTGTTGCTAGTCGCATATTAAATGTTTTGAAGCATTTCCTCATATTAGAGGATCTCTTCAAAAATATTACATTTGTGTATTTCAAATTGCCAGGGTATATTAGTGAGGTTAAAGACGATCAAAAAAAATTATCAATAAAGACACACTTTAATTTATGCGGTACGTGAGTGACGTAATGTAAGCCAGTATAACTATTTTTTTTGTAAACATACAATTTTTGGTTATTTCAGAAATATTTTGTATACCCCTTCCACAAACAATAACAATATCAATATTTATGTAACATTTATGTTATAGATATTTTTTGATGTTGACATTTATTTTGTATTTTCTCAAAATGTATAGATATATGGACAGATTTCTTATATGGTTTTTACCAACCCATATGTAAAAGCTAAAGCGGCGCTAGCTTTAAGTCTATGTGTTTTCGTGTTTTTTTTGCGAGAGGGAGAAAAATCATACACTTTTTTAGCATGTGAACGAGTGAAATGCAGTAAATGGTTCGTGGTTTTTGGTATATGCTTTGTAGTAGAGTTTAGGCATTACAAGGATACTGTGGAATGAAGAAGATACCAAATTCAGCTGCAATAAATTTGCCATTCCGAATATCTCAAAAATATGCGCATTTGCAAGGCTGTTTGAGTTGCGTCATTCAACCATCGAGGATGTGTTGTTAGTGTTAGAGCACAGTAGCTCCAATAGGAGTAGCACAGTACGAACAGCACATTAGCATTACCTGACCAGTCGTGTGAACCCGTAATGGTCAATGACTCCGGTGTGCGACATCATACACTGGCCCTATGTCCCACAAGGGATTACAGGATCTAATGAGAGATGACTAACTAACCGGTTTGAACTCAAGTCCCCTGGGTTGGGAGACTGTATTCTAGACAACTGCTCCACCGCTACCACTTTCTACAATTATTATCTACCATTTTAAATCAATTTGAAACGGTCTAGTATTTTTAAATGAAATTATCAAATTAGCACAATAAAATAAAATATAAAAAAAAATAAATAATTAAAAATTATGTAGTTTAAAACCTAACGTTTCCATTACTTTAAATATGTTTAAATATATTTAACATTTAATTATTACATTATAGGCGTACAAAAATCTTCTAAACGTTGCATTCAGTGTAGGCGCAAATTGCTAAGGCTATGCAGTGGCTAACGTCAGAAAAAGAGCTCAAGGCGTATGTAAGAGACACGGTGACAATCACTACAAAATCCGAGGCGAATGTATCCGCAAAGGAAACGTATTTCCCTGTGGCACCTTCAACGTCCGCTATTTTGACTGTAGTACCACCAACGACGACTCTGGATCAGATTATGATTCCAGAAAATCCGGTGGTATATTTGGGTACATGGAATCTACCGCGAAGATTTAACCGCGAAGTACTAAAATGCACAATAGCGGCAATTAAAAAATGCGATGCGCATAACTGCGATTTATTTGTATAAGTGCTACAATTAGAACCGCGACGAACATTGCAGCGAAGCTCTTTATCATAAGTGCGAGATCAGGTAAGGTATCACATACAGATGGCAGCATAATATTTAAATTTAAATATATATTAAGATGAATGATGAATTGATGTGATGTATTTCGTATTTGTTTCGTTCTGTACAACTCTATCTAATATATTTATTTTATTTTATTTCTTTATTGTTTATGATATTGATTGTATTGAAATGATTATAAATGATATTATGTTATACAGTATCTATCAAAAGTAAGTTAACATTGCCTTATAATTTGTATATGCCTAAAATCGAGCCTAAAATATACCAAAATGTCGCACAAACTCAATTTAATTTGATGTCGGATCCAACACACTGTTTCAAATTTCAAATAAGAACTAATGCGTTATATTTTTAGATTCTTTGTCAATTTCTAAGGTTAAAAACCAAAATATGAAAATATTTAAGCATTTTACGACTGAGGCGCGTACAGTTGAAGGTCAATCCTTTCAACCATAGCCATAGCCGAGTGGGTTAACGCATTGGCCTAGCATATTGGAGGTCGCTCAATCCCGGCCGGCAGACCGAAGTGTTTTTCGAATGTAGCACTTTAAATCACTAGGTACCTCTTGCTATTAATAGCCTATTTCTGAAAAAGGTTATTGATTTGGAATAACGGAACATTAATGCGATCAAATAACAAAGCACCCTGTATAGAACCATAAGTGTATGATGGATAACTAACTGGTTTGAACTCACGTCCGCTGGGTTGGGAGACTGTATACTAGACCACTGCTCCACCGCTACCACTTTCTACAATTATTATCTACCAGGTGTGATAACTTATTTTTGCAACGCTAATCTTCTATAACTTCCTTTTATTTATTTATTTTTTGAGGAATTTAGATTTTCTACTTTAAATGGATTAAATATACGAAAAAGATGTACATTTTGATAAACAAATAAAGTGATTTAAATTTTTTATTAAGTAAAGGTCAATTTATTAGACTTTTGTACAAAATATTGAAGTGTTACTTTCTTTTGATCGATGTATTTGTGAGCTTAAAGCTTAAAGCAAATTCAATTAATATTTTTTCTTGATTTTTAATTCTAAAAATATAGAATAAATAAATAAATAATATCCGTATCCTGCTCACGAGTGTTGGTGTTGATTGACATTGTGCAAATATGTTATATATGAAGCTCGTAACTAGAATTATCTTAAATAATGTTGATCGCAACTAAAGCAAGCTGTCGTGAAGATTGTACAAGAGTGTATAGTATCCAGACAAAAAATTGCACAAGTGCACACTTCTGCGTACCGTTGTTACCGAAGATAATATATTTTCGATTGAGGCAGACTTACCAATATTCTGGCAGACATCAAAGAAAAAATATGGCGGTGGTGCCGAAGCTGCTATCGTTATGGAAGAACATATGAATCAATTGTTTGTTATTACACACAATTTTTGTTTTAAGTTGGCTTGTGTTTTATTGCGCCAGTATAATTTTTGTTATAGTGATGATGATGATAGTTGAAAATGTACGATTCCGAATATTAATAGCAAGATAGATCTCGACGCAAAAATATATATGATATATGCGCATTTGCCCTGCAAGGTTGTTTGAGTCGCGTCAGGGCAAATTCAGACTCCCAACCATCAAAGATGTGTTGTTACTGTTAGAGCACAGTAGCTCCAATAGGAGTCAATACAAATTGAATATAAACAATAAATTAATTGATTTAACGATTAATGTCGTAATTTAAAAGTAAGCTGATCGAATCATAGGTGTGCACTAATAGGGCTTTGTTAATTAATTAGCATATCGCAGGCGTTGATATGGTCAAGAAGAGTTTTTTGCGTCAAATCATGCGGCACCCAAACATCAAGCTTTTTTTGTATCCAGCCTTTTGCAGATCGTTTAAAATGGTTTGGTGCTAACTCCCATCTCCTGGGCGATGTCGCGAGATGTCACATGCCGGTCTAAATCGATGTGTTACATGATTTGATCAGTATTCGTCGTCACAGGTCTTCCGCCGGCTGGCTTATACATGGTGTCGTTTTCAACGGCTCTGAATTGTCGAAACCATTCCTCCGCGCTTCGAAGTGATAGAGTACCATCCCCCAAAACTACATTAATCTCACGGAACGTTTCTCTAGCGTATTGGCCTTTAACGAAGGAAAACTTAAAAATAGCGCGAATTTCGGAGTAAACGAACTCCATGTTTACACGGCATTAACTTCTGAACGCAGTATCCAAACTAATCACTAATCAGCTTCGTTTTGTCGGTTATGTCAAGACCTTTCAAATGATGTATAGTATTGCCCGATACGAGCTCTTTAGCGCTTTGTACATAGCCGCTAATTTCAAAAAACAAAAAGGCCGAAGGGAGATATTTGACAACCTTATATATATATGTATTTGCTTATAAAAAAAAAATTTAAAATTAAATTAAATATAAATAAACAATCACAAAGAAACAGTTGCGTCAAAAAAAAAATAATTTAATTTTTAATTTTTAATTCAATAAAAATGCAAAAACTAATCGGAAATATAAATAAAACCGTCGCGTAGTAATTCATCGTAAAACTATAATAATAAGTAGTATAAGTACTTTTTAAATATATTCAATTCAAAAACAATAAAAATGTAATAACAATAATGCTTTGCTGTGCCGCTGTGCGATGTGAAAACAATTTACATGCTAATACAAATATCGTATGATATTGCGAATTAGCGAACGCGATATGAAAGGTTTGTTGTGTGGGAAGGATAGCGCTAGAAAGCCTTGTACAATATTATAGCATGCATACAAGAGAGCCAAACTTGTGCATAGAGAGGCTCTCAAATATTGTACGATGAATTATGATAATTTCATAATTTATCCATAAAAAAAAACTAATAAAAAAAAGAAATACTTGAATTTATAAAACGTCACAGCAAGTTGTTTCTATGTGTGAAATTCCATAATTTAATATAATTTCAATAATCGTACAATGTTTGAATTAGTGAAATTGCCATTAATTTTATAATTTTGTATTATTTTCGGAATACAGAATAACCCCATTATCCAGATAATGAGGCTATACATCACTAAACACCTATGCTATTTTGTGGTGATATAAATTGCGTGCTGTTTTTGATCACTGATAAACGCACAGCTATACACAGATAGGCCCTAGTGACATATATCCATTAGAACCCCACCGTCCATATATATTCACTTTTATAAAATGCAGTACTCAATTATAAATTTTCTATTACAAATGAGTGGATATTGTTCGTGTGCCATTTTTGACATCCATTCTATGTTTATTTGTTTTTGAAATGTTATATTTAGAAAT
>JANSTU010026447.1:0-12665 GCA_027564075.1 Bolitophila hybrida
CACGAGATATTATAACGTAAAATAAATCAACCGCATCTCTAGCTTCGGAACAAGATTCTAACAAACTGCCCCAATCGCTGGACAGAATGTGACTGTTTAACGATTATTATTTAGTCCTCAATTATCCTCACGTATTCTCAACAACATGATGATAAAATATAAGGAAAAAAGGTTTTTAAATCGTTATGAATTTGAAAAGATATTTTTAAATCTTCTGTGGTATTTCTTCAATATGAAAGTACTTTATTCAATTCTTTTCCGAGACATCCCACTCACACTGGTCACTTGCACATAAGCACACAATAATATCTATATTTATTGAATATGTTCCAAGTTTTGAGAATGCATTAGTTGCTTCAATAAACACCTCAGTATAATCAGATAATTAATTAAACTTAAATTCCGAGTGTGTTGCCAGACGCGTGCAATGGAGCACATCGTGTGTACATTGCACACAATCAATCATAACACCAACGCCCGCACATGCATTTTACACGTGATCCAGATTGTTTATTATGCAAACACTTGCTAACGAGGTCAAATCGGATACTTATTATAATATATTTTAGTCGTTACGTGAGTTTGTATACTGGCTAATGTTTCCGGCATATGCCAGCACTGGTTGCGCTTTAGTTTACCCAAAAACATAGAATATATTTCAAATTCACACATCTGTAAATAGATAGCATCTTTATAATATATAAGATTTGCATCCTGGTTCCGTCAATGCATAAGTTCAATTGAATGCCAATCATAACCAATTAGTAAAAATACAAACTCACATCAGTTTGTAACGTGGCAGATTTTTTTTAAACGCATATAGATCCGAAAACATAAGAGAAATATAGATCTTGGGGAATTAAAGGATTTATTTTTTTTTTTTAAGATATTGACTAAAATGTGACAGACCGAAGGCTTGATCATATATGAATAAAATATAAATTAAACTTAATGCTATCAAATGCATCCACTGCAATTTAAAATATCTACAAATCACGGTAATTTCGCATGCGCGTAAAACGATCAAATAAAACACCTCCTAAACATGAAGGTTAAATAAACACACTATATAAACAGCCAGAATCTGTTGGCACACTATCCGGCATTGCGCGGCATTCATGCTGGCATACGGTGAAGAGTGCCATAAAGTCAATGCTCCGTGACAAAACACATTCTCGGCACGGCCACCAAGTTCACTCGGCTCAGGTGGAATGTACGATGAACGATCTGCATTTTATTAGTAAGTGTGTGTGTATCTAAATATTCTAAAGTGTACACTATAACGCAACATTAAATATGCTAAAATACATACAAAATACCTGCAAAAATACGAACTAAAGTAAACATTGGTGTTTAGTATCACAAACTGAATATTTGTGTTGTCGCTTTGAAACCATCTGTGCGCAATGACGCACTTTAGCCAAAAGTGTTTATTTATTAGTTTAAAACAACAGCTGCGCTGGGTCCAAGGTTTAAAACATTATTTAGAAACAAAAAATACTAGATCTATCAATCAAACACAATTAATAAGAGTAAATAAACAATACAATTTATATGCCAACTGCGCAGTTCAAATACATGAATTTATTCTTTATACGAAGAAGTCTTATTTTATAAGGTCCCGGAATTCATAATGGCAAATATTATAACAGCGCGCGGCGTGTGTCTTTGATATTTTTGAATTATTTATATCATCTTAATCTGCGGTTGATGCGTAAATATTAGAGATATATTTTTGTGTCGCAGTTGCATTCGAAGCTCGATTCGAAGTAAAAGGAGAGACTCAAGTGAATATAATATGTATACAAAAAAAATTGTGGAATTCAGTAACAAAAACATTTGCACAGTTGCTGATTTGACACTCAATTCTAATTAATTATGTCTATTTTAAGAATTGCCGTTGAAAATAAACTGAGAAATGCGATATGGATTTTGTTATAATTATAGATTATATAATAACAATCGCACTCATCAGGTGATAAGAGGTCAATAAAAAAATATTTAAAATTTAATTATAAACTTCAACTCAGATTTTCTACATTCCGAAATGTAGTAGTTAAATTCAATTTTTAGCATTCAACCAATTCAAAGAAAATTATTGCTCATATCCCATCTCACGAAAGAGTTTGTTATTTTTCAATTTTTTTTAAATCAATAACTTCGAAACGGGATCAGTAGCTAAAACAATTATTTATTTGTCCGGTGCAATATATATACAGTCTTTTATTATTTCAAAAAACTTCAATTAAGTTGCTCTTCTCATATTTAAATAAATAAGTACGAGTATAATAAAAACTAAATTATGTTTGTCACTCTTACGCTGAAACTTGAAAACATAATTAAATAAAAACAATTAACTGGCATCTCTGAGAAGGCATTGTTCTCTTGTAAGAAAATCTGATAAATTTCATATTTAAGTAAAGTATTATCAATTTTCTCGGTAACACTATCATTAGTGTTACCGAGAAAATGGATAAACAAAAATTCTTCTGACCTTGGTAAATTTTGTCTGGTTCCAAATGGAAGTCCAATAGACTAAACATATTTTGTTTCGGCTATTTGGAATGAGTCATCATGTTTCTTCAATATTGATATTCTTCAATAAATTATTGTAAGCGTATACACAATGCCTTGGTAGATATTATAAACAATTGTATTTAAATCTATTAAAAATGTTTAAATTTTGGCGAAATATTAGTCTATTGTATGAAGTCTGTCCGTTATTATACACGTATTTAATTGGCAAAATCGCAAATTAAATCGTATCACCGATTATATTTGTATTTTAGGTTGAGTTTGTTCAGTGTTGGATTTAAAATAAATAACAGCAAATATAAATAATTAAATATGATCAGTCGGCAGTATAAAAGTCAGTTGATATTAAATGTGATCAAAACAAACTCGAATTATATTTAGATTGTATAATTAAATTGCATGACAAACGTCTACATGTTGAGTAATGAATGTTTTTTGCAACGGAATATTCATAAAAAAACAGAGAATTTTTATAGAATTTAAATTTGATTTCTAACGACAATAATTTCTGCAAATGGTACTAATCTCAGTTCTAAAGAAATAAATTCAAAAACAATATATAAAATACAAAATTCTTGTCATCAGTGGCAAATTACTTCAAACGCGATATGCACACCGCGCAGCGTCTGGCGCCGACAAGTACATGTAGGTATTGAGTGTATACTTTGCGGCTTCACCATACATTTTCAAGACGCCTAATAAGTGATAACATCAAATACAACAAAAGCGAATTATTATGAAAACCACACAAACACTCACACACTACTATGTGACACTCTGATAAACGCAAAAGTGCAGCATGCATAGTGCACAATTTGCACAAATTGAAAGTGCGGTCGCAATACAATTTATTTCGCGGACGCGCAATTGCGATGAGAGTGTATATGTGAATGTGATATTGACAGAATATAAGACTGCTCGACGCCAATTTATAAATAAACGCTTACAATCAAGAAAGAATGTGCCTTATCGCATGAGCGCACTGCTTATTTAATTGTTTTTCATTTTATCGACGACTTTGGATGTATAAAATTAAATATACATTGTGTATTATTCGTATGAACATTATATTATTTGTTTAATGGCGATGATGAATGATTTTATTCCAAATAAACATAATTAATAAACTTTGTGGTCTTCCTTGTTGTTAAAATTAAAAACAGGGTCCACTTAATTATCTAATGGGAAGGCCAAAATTTGGGTATTCTTAAAACAAGCCATTTTTCGGTGCCCCTTTTTGAACATTTACTAATAAAATATATATTTTGCTTAATGTCGACACTGATCCTTCAAAACGTTTATACAATTGTCCGTCTTTTATAGTCTGGCAACCTTATCTTTGAAACAGCATCCGAGCTGCCATATTGTTGTTGTTTTGATCGATGGCTACTGATTATTCAAATTCGATTCATTCATATTTAGACACCAATGTTCTGTTTTTTGGGGTACGAAAGTTTGTTAAAGAAGAAGTGTTTGTCCATATCTCTCTGATAAATGGTTGGATTTAAAAATAAAAAAGTTTTTTTAATTATTATTTAAATCCGTTGAAAGATTCTTTTTTAATTATCTAAATCTTTTTACTTTATTTATAATTTAAAATTTATAAATGTATACATTTTATAGATACCACATAACTTAAATTGTTAGAATCGCGTCAGGGCAAATTAAGACTCCTAACCATCGGGGATGTGTTGTGAATGTAAGAGCATAGTAGCTCCAAAAGGAGTAGCACAGCAGAAACAACACATTAGCATGACCTGACCACTCGTGTGAACCCGTAATGGTCAATGAATCCGGTGTGCGGCCCTATGTCCCACAAGGGATTACAGGATCCAATGAGAGAGAAATTCTACTATAATACAAACATTACAACAACGATATTATGTGTTCATAGCAAGTAAAGGCTAGCCTACTATATAACAGTTAATTAGTTTTTTTGTTGCATGCTGAGTGTTATTTATCGAAACATAAATAAAATCACTCAGTGTTTACATTCTATTGGGAGTAACTGTATATGATATATCCGTGAATAGTCGAGAATATCATAATGTTTTATATATTAAATTATACGTCCCTGATCGAACGAATAAAGCCTAATTTAAGTTGTTATTTAAATAAATCCATTTCCATTTCCAGTCGATATTATATTTTTAAAAAGTTCTAGTTTTTATAAAAATCCTAAATATAACCTATTTCTTCGCGATACAAAACTATACTTGTATCACCTAAATTTAATGGTAATTATAATTTTCACCGTTTTCAGTATAAATAATAATAAATTATATAATTAATTGGTATTTCTATTATACCATCATCGTTATTTAATTGTATGAGCTGCAGCAGTCTAGCATAACTTACCACATTGATATAAAATATTCAATAACTCAAATTTTATACAATTGAATTAGGTAAGTACTTCTCAACTAATGAGGAATTCTGTTCTCGGAAATAGAATAACCCAAAAACTTTATTGGCGGCATGAATACCATAAGCATAAACACTAATAAAAACTGTGTCTTTGTGCAATGTGCATATGTGCTAAATTTGGTCTACAACAATTTTTAGAAACACCTAAAATTTACAAATAATAATAAGAGGGCAAAGGTTACCGTTGCCAGACATAATATCAGTGTATAATTATATATACTCGATTACTATATATTATATTCTCGAAAAAATATACAATTATATATACATAGACATGATAAACATTTTCTCAAAATTAATTTTTATAATAAATCACGTTTCTCATGTGAATTTTAAAATATTTTGCGCGCTCTTTTCGAACAGTGCAGTGTTATGTATTTCTTGTACATCAGGTGAATATACATATATGTTTTTGTTTTTTATCAAATCTTTATATAAATATTGTTACATTCAAAACGTGCTTACAAAATATTGAACATAGCTAACCAAATTATAATGTATTATAAAGATAATAATAATATTTTTTTTATTATTAAATGAAGCGTAATTTTACAATAAATGAACCATTGAAAATTTATTTATCAATATCGTAAATCGCAAACCTGGCAATGGTTTTTTGCTGACTTCATTGTTTTTGTTTGTGATACAAAAATTATATATATTGCGTCAGCGTATTTAGTAATAGACAGGTATTGTAAAATAATAATTGTCGATATTTTGAGCTGAAGTGGCGATACATTTTTTTTATTCTACGGAAAGTGTTTTTTGTTCATATGCGATTGATAGTGGGTGTTATTCTGGTCAACATTTATTGATTACGTTTTAGTGCCTTAAATTGTGTTAGTTTTTTTTATGTATTTTGGGAATAAATTTACATAATTATAATTATTAAAAAAAAAATAAATAAGTAGTTAATTAATACGTGATTTTTTTTGTTATGACAAAATATTTTTTTTTGTGATAATTGGCCATTTTGTTTGCGTTTTCCGACCATACTGACTTCTATCTGGCTTCAGAAAGACCCTACAAATGATGTTGCAGATGCGGCAGCGCATCAATTTTATGCGTTCGATTTGTAGAGCGTGGTTCCCCCCATTCCCAAAACATCCGATCAGTGTTAGAGTATGGATGTGTCGAAACACTTGGTCTAACAAAAACTCGAATGCTGAAACTAGAGCGGGTAAATTGGCGAGCACTTCTGCCTTGGTCTTGTGAAACTACGCATACGGCCAGTCTAGAAGTTTTCAACGGAATCCTACCACTTGACCTTAGAATCAAACAGATCTCTGGACATTTTTTTACAAAAGCAATTCCAGGGCCTAGCTTACAACTTCATAGAAATATCAAATCATTACTAATGGATAACCAGGTGGGAGCAGCTGCAACCTTAATCCAACAAGTATTGGATATTAATATATCGCAAACCCAAATACTGACATGTTACGAAGTAGAGTACTGCTCCTTAATAGTTGCACCAAAAATCAACTTGACTCTGAAAACACATCTTTAAGATGTTCCCAAATCACGATACGCCAACGAAGCTCGAAAATGCTTTGCAATGGTAGAATCATCGCAGTTGGCAGCCATGGTTTACACTGATGGATCAGTTTTAAACGGTCAAACGGGTGGTACATTCTATGCACCTAATCTAAGACAAGGGCAAATAGCGGTTCCCCAACCAGCTTTTATCTTTGTCGCCGAGATGTCTGCCCCCCCTCTGGTTAAGTTATTACTACCATAGACTCTCTAATGAACCCCAGCATTTCCGTGCTATCTTCAAAGCTGATCACAAACTGCAGAAGTGCAATCCTACAGCTTCGTGACATAGGTGTGGTTGTCAGCATTTTGTGGATCCCCTCGCTCTGTGGTATTATGTACAACGAAAGGGCTGACAAGCTGGCTAAAGATGCAACAAGCAAGGAAAATATAAGCATATTAGTGCCAGAGTGGAGCAGCTCCATCTGAAACAATGGAAAAATCAGGGAATGCAGCACTGGCAATAGCGAATGTGGTCCTCCGGAAATATGGGAAGATTTTGCTAATCCTCCTTCCAAAGGTCCAAGGTTGTCCTTGGAATGGAAAACACCCTCAGCTAATAGAGCGACCGATGCTGGTGGTATTTAGCAGGATTATAGCCAACCACAATCTGCTACGGGACCACATTAATCGGGTCAACATAATTGACAGCCCACTTTGTAGTGCATGTCAAAGAGACGATCGACCTCGTGCTCTGGTCTTGCCAGACTAGACAGACAAACAGGGTGCAGATGTTACCCCGCTGCGGACCGCTGGCTACTTCCAACCAATACACATTCGAGATATAACAAGATTGTAAAATTAAATAATATCCATATTTAAATCTGTGATAACTAATTACATACACATGTAACAATATGTATGTATATATTATCTGTATGTATATATTATCCCGCTGGCAAGTTTATGGCGTTGGCTAGTGTGGCTCAATACAAAAATAATAATAAAAAAAAATAATAGTATATTACAGATTTGGCATAGTGACCATTTGGCCATTCTAATTTAATTTTTTTTTTATTTATCCTAATTAATACAATCTATTTTGGGTATGATTTTTATCACCTTTATCGGATAATATTCTTCCTATTGGATATAAATCGACTAACAGTGGCGCATAATACGAGTATACATGGTAAATTGTATTGTACGAGTAAGTGTAAAGAAATTATAAAAACCATCGAAAACAAAATAAAAATCTTTTCCAATATTTGCAAAAATAATATCATCTAATTGCGTATTAAGTCCGAAACCAGTTAAACAATAAAAAAGAGTTTATTTCATGTATTTATACATTCATTCTATATAACATTGCTTCTGCAAACAACTAACATATACATATGAATATAATATTAGCATATTAGCCTTAATTTCTTTGTTTCTTTTATATATTAGAGTCGATGAGATAAACGAACAATATTTATTTGTTATATACATAAATAATAAATTATAATTTAATTGATATGTATTAAGAAATACATAAAAAAATCAAAATACTTTTTTAGAAGAGCTTTTAAAAAACGTACGTAAACGTAAATCAACTATTTTAATAGGATTTTTAAAAAATATATTTTTAAAAATATTTTCAGTTATTGATCCCTGAGATGCCGTTGAAGTAGCAGTTTTAGAAATTATATATTGCAGGTTTTGTTCGCTCATATACACATCATTGAATTAGCCTATTCAAATCTCGGCCTTCTACATCTTCATTTACAGCGCTCCGTTAAAATAAGTAAGTTTCGTTGCTGCATCCTGCAAATATTATATTTATAATTGTGCAGACAGAAAAACCGAACAAATTAACAAGAAGTTCAAGAACTTTTGATATGCGTACGTTTCACAATCGTTTTTTCTGTTAATTCCAACCATTATTTTATTGAATAGGAAGGCAAAACTTGTGGATTATTATAGGAATTAAATTAAAAAGAATAAAAGATTGGAACATTAAACTCCATGGCGTTTTTAAGATGAGGATGCTTATAACACGATGAACATTTATTATTATTATGCGTTTTTTTAGAATATCTAAAAATGTACCTAAATAATACAAAATTAATAATAGACTTCATTTCAGATTGTCCACTCTGGGTTGTTGTGATCAAATGAATGTATTTTAGATAATCGACCATTGGCTTTGTGAAAGTTAGTATGGAAAATAACTATATTTTAAAGGTTATATTATACTTGAAACACAATTTTTCAAAGCCATTATAATATTATTCATTAGAATTTTTCTGAATTGTAAATTGCCATAGCAACTTACTTATTTTATATCATGCTCACATGAAAACTGAATTTTGGCGATATTAAGTAAAATTTTGGGTGTGTTTGTAATAAACTGAGCCGGTTATAACAATGTTACTGATAAAACTATTTGAATCTACGATAATAAGCAGTGAGCATGTAATAAATATTTTGTATCATATATAAAATACACCTTTTGTTTAAAGTATGATTATTATTTGTAATACTTGTAGTTCTGACAAATACCAACCTTTGATTTAGAAGTCAATTTTTTAATTAATATTTTTGGGGTAAACATAATCTTATAAATGATGATTGACCAGAATAATTCAGATTTGTTAGATTTGTGTGTAACGTTCTATTAAGTAAGAACGGACACACGCAAGTCACAGATCGGAAACATTGTGCTCCTGCGATCTACGAGTATTTATAGATCTTCTTATAAAGTCCAAAATGTTTTTAAATTTGAGTGAGGACTGCACGATCTGTATATTCAAATAAAAACTATTTTTGATGTGTATTACTTGAAGTGTTTTAATAGAATGAATTTAAAATGATTTCGATATACAAGGTGGGACAAAAGAAGTCATCCGATGTTGTTTGGCTCTCAATTTTTTTCTAAATGAAAAACTTGAACCTTTATTTTTTATTGGTCAAGTCGAAAAGATGATATCAGTCAAATGGGTGCCGTCACAATTGATTTCCATACGGGCTCGTTTTATGGCATTTTTCATCACTTCGGCGAGAACTTCGGGTATCAGATTCTCGCACTCGTGTCGAATGTTGTCCTTGAGGGTTTCCAGGGTCTCGGGCTTGTTCACGTAAACACCGGACTTCAAAAAACCCCACAAACAAAAGTCTGGAACGGTTAAATTGGGCGATCTTGCGGGCTAGAGCAAATCGCCAAAACGAGGGAGGAGGCGAATCGGGAACGCCACATTCAGAATATCGTTTGTGGCTCGCGCAGTGTGTGCCGTTGCTCAGTCCTGTTGGAACAAATGTCCTCCTAATTCGTCCAATTGCGGCAGAAAAAAATCGGTTAACATGGCCCTATAGCGCGCACCGTCAACTGTTCTCGTTTGACCAGCGCCGTTCTCGAAAAAAATGGCCTGATGACTCCTCCAGCGTGAACAGCGCACCATGCAGTCACTTTGAGCGGGTGTAATGGCTCCTCGTTTATCACTCGTGGATTTTCGGTGCCCCAGAAGCGATAGTTTTGCTTGTTCTCTTACTCGCTGAGAAGGAAATGATTTTACGTACGTTGTATAATTAGAAACTATTAATGTCAAACAAGATTACAATATATGTATATCTGTATATTTATATTTAAAAATAGGAAGTAGTTTTTATTGACAGTCTTAACAAGAACATATTATCTAAGTTAAGGATAAAGCATCCTAACTTAGACATTATTATTCTTGAGAGGTTTGGGAATTCATATAATATAAATTGTTTCATCGTCTCCTCTTCCATTTCACAAGCTCTACACATCTGGGCTACTGCTGAAGTATTTAGATGGTCGGTATTTAGCAGATTCATCCCACATGCACGTTTGTACAGGTTTGGATTTGTGCTGAATTTTGTTCGAACAGTTGTATGTGACACACACTTATGGCTCCATTCCGTATAGGTCCATACTCGAGCCATTGCGGGCCAATTTGAATGACCTGGTACCCATCTCAGTTCAACGTTATTATTGATCTATATAGATCTTGGCGCAGGTCAATATATTCCTGGACCGTTTTAGACGTTATACGATATATTGATAGTGCCATTAAAGAATCTTGGCTATCAGATCATATGATAACGAATCTGTTTGGTATATGTAAAGTTTTTAATTCCACAATACTGATATTGTGAAATTGTGATAATTTCTACTTGGAATACTGTAGCATAATTTTCAAGAGGAATTGCTATGCGTATTTCTGGCTATAAGCAAAATACACACGCTATCGCTCTAGAATCCAGTTGGGATCCATCGGTGTATATTGCTATATCATTTTCACATGGATGTGAAGTCTCGTCCAGCCAATCTACCCTACTCGGAAAAGTGGTTTTGAACGTTTTAAGAAGTCTGTATTTTAGATGCATCTGGTCATCATAAGTACTCTATCACTTCGAACCGCGGAGGAATGGTTTCGAGGATTCAGAAAACGACACCATGGAAAAGCCCGCCGGCGGAAGACCTGTGACGACGAATACCGATCAAATCATGGAAAACATCGAGTTAGATCGGCATGCCGCATGATTTGACGCAAAAAAACCTTCTGGACCGAATCAACGCCTGCGATATCTGCTGAAACGGAACGAACTCGACCCATTTTTGAAACGGATGGTGACTGGCGACGAAAAATGGATCAAATCCGACAATCTCAATCGTCCCAAACTGTGGCCAAACCGGGATTGACGTCCAGGAAGGTTTTGCTGTGTGTTTGGACAATGGCAGGCCACACACATCTTTGGTATTTCGTCAGAAGCTACGATAGCTCGGATGGGAGGTTTTATCGCATCCACCATATAGCCCGGACATAGGGCCAAGTGATTACCACCTGTTCCTGTCCATGACGAACGCCCTTTCGGTGTAAAGTGGCTGTCCCGTATAGATAGAAACATATTACCGATCACTGTGCTCTTTGGGTTCTCTAGAATGCTTCTGTCTTCTAAATAGAGCAAGAGGCGGTAAATCCAAAAGCATTTCGATAGCAGCTGTTGGTGTAGTCCGTATGGCTCCAGTCACACCAATGCATGCAACTCTTTGTAGATGTTGCAGTTTGGTTTGAACCGAGATTAGCTTAACTTTTGGCCACCATACAATTGCTGCAAATTAGATTGAGGGTCTCACTATCATTGTTAAATCCAGTAGTCAGTTTTTGGAGAAAGTTATTCCTACTGCCCTCTGGCATTGCCATAAGAATCTATTTGCTTTAATAGTTCTATCTTCGACATGTTTTCTATATAATCTTACTGTCAAGTAGTACTCCAAGGTATTTAATAATATAGAAGCTGCACTTGACCGAGACTCACATATTACTTATACGCAGCCAATGCTTCTTAAATAGTAATTCGTTCAAATGATAATGCTCGCTTCCATTTCAACTTTGCCGTCTAGATTTAACACAAAGCCGTAACCTAAATTCAGAAAAAGCAAGAAAAAATAAGCGTCTATCAAAAGGTCACTTTCAAATTGCCTGCATTAAAATGTTCGTCAAGTTCCATGCTTCGAACCGCTGCCTCAACAGCATAGCGACAACTCTCTTCTGCCATTAGTCGTTCATAGCCAATTTGAGCGGCTAGCTTAGTTTCATTATGCTATCCGGTATATCTCCGACGCCTTGTACCACCACTATATTAAATGTCTATTAAATGTGTGATATCTGATGATAACACATATGAATTAAGGTAATTAATTACTTAATTACTTAAATTATATAAATCTACAAAATTTTAAATTCACCCAACTTGTTTTTGGAACGCAAAAAAACTATAGCTTGTTTTCTTCGAAATTTCGTATACCACCTCTGGACAGCTGCACAAACACAAAATATAATTAATTTTTTTATATTCACATTTGCGAGTCGAAATGAACAAGATTATATGAAGCGTAAACTCTTCTTTCGTGTGCACCGGCATACAATGAGACTGACTAAATTTAAGGTCAACATACAACGTAAAAATATACTATCAAAGTAAACTGATAAACAAAATCAAACAAATAATCAAGTATAGCTACAGCATATTATCCACAAAGCACATTAATATAATACATACAAGCCCTCAGACAGAGATAAAATGGCGAAACGACATTATACGATTGCATTCATATTGTTGACAAGGAGTTCTCCACTCTTTTATCAGAACATTTTTTTCAACAATAATTTATTTGGCAAAAAAATAAGAAATATATATTTTTTTTTAAATATATGTTA
>JANSTU010026458.1:0-12665 GCA_027564075.1 Bolitophila hybrida
CATTTATATTTGCTGTTTTTACTCCATTGTGGCTCATCATGCTTGGGAAACCATCAGTCTTTTTTTCGAGTTAATATTAGTCCAAAACATAGACGGATCAGCGATCAGATCAGGCTGTGTCTTCATAGGGTACTGATTATACAAAGTTCTTTGTAAAGTTTCGAACTGACAACGTAGTGTGAGGAATGCATCCTGATCTGAGACCCGACGCGTCCGTTTGTACTTCGTAGAATATTTCGCCTTCAAGTTTTTAAGCTTAAGAAGCAATCGGTCGTACCAAGCCGGACGCGACGATATTTGCACGAACTTCTTAATACTGATTAAATCCTCTAATAAGAATGTCATAAAAAACATCAACGGCACCGCAAACATTAGAACAATCATAAATCTCCTGCCAATTAGATGATTGGTAAAAGATGTTCAATTGTTCAAAATTTGACTTTTTGAAATCAAACATCATCACTGAAGAATATTGAAAAGTAACATTACTCACGCTAAGTTAGAATTTATAGAAACATGTCGGAAACATATAAAAATTTACCAGAATTCTAGTTAAATTACTATCAATATTCTTGCAAATAAAACAAGTAAAATGTAAAAAAAACTTAAAACTTATTCTTTTTCTTTTTTTGTATATGAAAACTTATTTGATACATTACATTGAAATTCATGACTACAGATAATAATCCTGTCGCAACAGGCCCTTATGATTCTGTTGATATCAAAACGTTTCATCCGGTCATCCTAAAAATCATCTCCGACGACCAATAAATACACTTTTCTTTTCGTATATTTACAAATACACAATCAAATGCTTAATACAGGTGCACATGTCTGCTCATGCGATTGCCAATCTCATTTCCAATAGTACCACCGGAAACACATGAGACAAGAACACCCAATGTTCACAATCATTGATGGATAGAAAGAAGGTCGAAAATGTCAATTTCACAATAAAAAAACTTTATTCTATTAAATAATATGTCCGAGTGAATAAATAAAATCAATATTTTCTCTGCCATGTATTTAATATGGTATGTAATATTTATATATAATTTCTTTATTATAGCCGTTTTGGCGTTTTGTTACCACTATGCTTTGCTCATGGACGAAAAAAAATATATATACACAAAAAAGAACACAATGCAAATTCTGCACGTTGCCGTTCCGTAGAAATACCAAAGTCTTTCCATAGTAATGCTGCGTATTTATATCCACTACGATATTAGCATACAAATGCGCCAGTCTTGCGTGAAACCCGCCGTCAGAATGAAAATAATATTTTTGTCGATAGAATGTGCACTTTACTAAAAACCCATTTTACCCCATTTACCCATACATACATGTATATATATATATATATATACTCGTATATAGAGAGAGAAAAAATGTCACATCCTTGAAATTGCATATAAAATATATATGCCACAATAAGCTTATGGTAAACCAGCATCAGCTCCGCGAAAAAATCGGTGAAGCATACATTTCAAAATTCCATCTTTTGTCCGGATGTTTTTTAAATTGTGTTTTTTTGGGAAATCATAATATTCGCCGTGGTAGCGGATACGAAATTGTGCAATTGTTTAGCACCTACCAGAGGAGCCGTAATATATGGTTAGTGCTTTTACTCAGAAATACACTTAAAAGGTGTTGAGGGAAAGCTAATAAGTGCGCTAACGTTGATTATAAAGTTGTAAAATGTTGGTTAAAGCGTAGTCAGTTGGACTGATGGAGTCTTCTAAGGCTGGATTATGCGAATCGTTGTACGCTTATGAGTATTATCTAGAATAACACCTTCAGATATATTTGTTACTGAACTTGAGGGTGATAATAATAATAATGTCAATGGTGCTGTTTGTGGTAATACTAGCTGTGGAGGGAGTGGTGCTACAGGGTGATGTCGATAAGATCAAAAGTTCTATAGATCTGATACCGGTTCTATCTGATATTCTGGTGTATGTAATGCGTTGCTTCTAATTGCGGTTTATTATTATACTATTCTTGGTGTGCTCAACAAATTTTGGGACATCTGCAATTCTGGATTATATGACCAAACAGTGCCGCCTGTCCGTTTAATTGCGATTTATAAGAAGGGGTAAATATGAAGTAAACTCCGTTTTATGATTGACTCTGGAGACGTACATTTGTCGAAAGTCATCATCGTTGTTGAGAGCATGATATGGGATAACGATTATTTCAGCATTTCTCTACGATTGTGTTCTAAAAGAAACTATTTGGAGATAAATCCTTAAATATATTTTTTCATCAAAAATCTATAACCAAAATATATTGCACAAAAATAGGTTTGGTCACACTTCCAAGGTGTAGCTTTTCCGAGAGAGACCATGTATTGAATACACTTGTTTTTTATATTCTTATTTAGATCTAGTTAACTTCTTCATTTTATTTGTTTATGTCCTATTATATACATTAAAAGACACGTTTCATTACTTTACATTTTTGTAACTTTAATATTGATATCTAAATAGTGAAATACTTAATTTGCAATATTGATATTATATTGTATCGAAAAGAATCGAGATTTTTTTGTTGATTTTTGGAATAATTCAAAAAGTGTTGAATGTGATTCGGATCGAACATTTTTAAAAAAAATATTGTTGGTACACGCGAATTAAAGTGCGGTTATGTTTTTATGAATAATTTTATCGTAATAATTTCATCACAGTATTTCAATGTTTTATCTTGATCGGTAGAAACAATCAATAATTAGCAATATTGTATTTATATACATCAAAAATGTTATACTTAGTTTAACAAAGCGTCGAACTTTTCTCTCGAATTTTATGGAGATTGTGCAACAATTAAGAGAAGTGAATGAAAAGATTTCTGAATACATAGTTATGACAAAAGTACTGATGTCATTACCAGCAGAATATAACCATTTCCATAGTGCATGAGAGTCAAACGGATCGGATGAGCATCAAACGATGTCAAATTTTCGCAAGAATTATGGCAAAGGATTATCGAATTAAATCACAATGTAAAACTGAAGATGTGGAGGCATTTATGGCCAGACTTAATTTATCAAAAAGAAACAACACGACACAATTTCACCTGGTCATTAAAACATCAGACAAAATAAATAAGAAAAAAGGTATTATAAATGTTTTGGATGCGGAGAAATTGTCAATAGAAAAAGAAGAATTTATCTAAAATAGTGGAAAAAGCATCAACTGACGCTTTTGTTTGCCATTTCTCTGTAATTACCGGTTATTCATTCAAATTTATTCTCATCGAGAATGCTATGGATCATTTAATCAGATAACAAACGTGTTTAACTATTGAGAAATGCTAATGTCGTTGCAATGGTATTAAGCAAGAAACAGCTGTTCCAAATACTATTCAAGATTGATGAGGCAAAAAGGTTACTATTATATACATGGCATGAAAACTTATGAATAAATCTTTGAAATTATTCATGCAGACGTATGTGGACCAATGCATGGATCGAGATATTTATTGTTGTTAAAAGACGTTCATTCACATTATCGTTAAGTGCAGAAAGAGAGATGCGAAGGATTGTAAAATCAGCTAGAACCATGATTCATTCAAGAATATGGGTAGAAGCAGTAAATGTAGCCACTTGTCTTGTAAATCGAACCGGACATTTGTGAATTTTCGGATGTGAGGTATATGTCCATATTCCAATAGAGTATCGACGAAAATTCGATGCAAAAGCGGTGAAGTGTGTGTTTGATGAATATGAAAATCATTCAAATGTATATCGTTTTGGGAATCCAGAAACGAACAAGATCGAAGTTGCTTGTGATGTATTTTTTTGTTGCTGGAATCATCTGCCGATTTGAAAATTGCAAGTGGTATCAACGAGTATACACTCGAGGTCAATGTGGTATAAGTGATCGATGAAGATGTCTTTTGTCTTATATCATACATAGTGCAATTTGTTATATGCATTAAAGAAATGTCGTTGAGGATCGTTTTCGTGATCGTATAACTTCACGAAAGCACGACGCACATTGGCGTATTTGGGAAAAAAGCGCTCATAAATCATTTTCTGTAAATTTTAAATAAAATAAAATTAACGTGGTTTTATATAAAAACCACAATAGAGTTTAATAATTGAAAATATTTTTTTGATAAAAGTTATTATTTTGGTCAGTACATAATCTCAAACTTTACCATTTTATTCGATTAAAAATCTTACAAGAAATGCTCTTTTTTATTGTTTATTTTTGGATGATGCAAAACATAGAATAAAATTTAATTTAATGAATTTTTGTTTAATTCATAACTTATTCTATTCTGATAAATATACATATTTTTGTTTGGAAAATGGCTTTACAAAAATATAAATTACTTGTGTGCTGTAATATTTTGTGGAAAAAAAGTAATTCTCAAATTTGATCTAGCTGCTAGTTTTTGCTATTAAAGGAACTATGAACAAAATAGAACTGACATGTCAGAGTCAAAATTGACTTTTAATTTGATTTGAGTATATGTATACGAGTAATCTTGTCATTTATATAATACTTATAAACACGGAAAAAAAATTGCGATGTATACGTCGTATATATATATTAGAAATCTATAGATATCTTTATATATATATATTCAATTACTATTAAACATTTTCTAAATTATTATATATACTGATATGTCTGTTTGTAAAAAAAAATAATTCTTCCGTGTTTGAATACTACTGTTTCAGTGACTCGATAAGCGAGTCTGTGATACGGAAAATGTTAATGTACATAAAGATCATGCTGAATTGGTCCAAAGTAAATAAGTAAGAATATTTTTGTTGAATTTTAACAAGTGGAATTTGTGTAAAAGAAACTATATTTTTTTACAACGACATCAGAAATGGCTAAAAAGAAGGACATTAAAATATAAATATTAAACCTCGTGGCCTTCCAGAAAAAACATTCCCCGATTCCGCTTTCAGCACTAAAAGACGAAAAGTAAAGGACTGCTTGGACGTCTTTTGTACTGCATTTGTTTATCAGGCAGCAAATGGTCCCACAAAAACACAATAACTAATGAAATGTATGGAACAGTTATCGTTGACAATATTGTTAAAGCTCTAACAATAAATGCCGAACGATTTGAACGTTATGCATTAAAGACCTTGTGTACCAATCAATATGGTTGGTATTTCATGCCAGCTAGTGTACATAAAGTCCTAAATAATCGTGCAGCTGTTATAAATTTATTAAAATTTAACATACTCAAAATTACACTATTTTAACAGGGTAATTTTGTTTATTGGAACTCTGATTTTCCTCTAGGCATGCACTCCGAAGAAGCACAAGAAGCTAGTAATAAAGAGTGGCTAATTGCCATGACATATTAAATTATATGTTAGTAAAATCTAATCCAGTTATCACACATGCAAGAAGATCATATAAATAAAGTATAACCAAATGTAATAACATAATGCTGGATTGTTTTTCTGATTATGATGATGAAGGTGAATTCGTTCACGATTTATCTAATAATGATGAAGACGAAGATTCATATTCTTACAATAAACGAAGTTTTTTTTACAACTTTTTTTTATAATAAATAATTAAAATTAAAAAAAAAAAAAAATTAAATTGTCTGAAATTTAATTATAATTATAATCATATTTAAAAACAATAAAGTTTTTCTTAACAGAGTTACATATTTATGAGCAAAAAATTGACAAAATATTCCACTGTGCGACGTTTGTTATATTATGCGTCATCTTAGGCTTTAAAGACGCATTTTGGAGTCGATTAACAATACACTTTTAGCCCAGTTGTAAAGTTTATGTGTTTTTGAGTCAGTCAATTGGTTTTGATGATGGTAGTTGTCGTGTATGCATACTAGATAAAAGTATGTACTGATTGAAACAAGCCTCAAGATGTTGGAACAAGAAGTTCACATCGTTTATTGGTTAATTCTGTTTATAGACCAGTGAATCGGATATTAGTGTGTATGTTTGTATTGTGAAAAAGGCTTTACGATTTTGGCTATTTAGCTTGATGATCGTTGCAGAAGAAAAAAATTGATTATCTGCAAAAAGAATTGATCAGCGAGAAGATGGATCAATACTCATAAATCAACGATCGTATGCTGATAGTAGGACGTTTTAATATGTCTGAATGCAAATTTCGAATTTCGTTGGGCTGAAGCGATTTTTTGACTAAGCTGGATAATCAGAGTTCAATTCGACTAGTAAAGAATCCGGAATTTCACAAGCGGACACAACATCGTTATCATTTCATTCGTGAAAAATATTAGGATGTATTTTTCGATTTCAAGTATATTGATAATATTTCACACGATATTTCACTTCACTTTTAAGTTCTTTAATAGGAAATGATTTTCTTGGAGGATGAAAATCATTTCTTTTTAAGTAAAATTCTTTTTCTTGAATTCATCTTTTTCAGAGATGAATTTCATATATTTATATTACAATAATCTGCCTTTCTGACTTTTGTCAAATACAAATATTTTGTATGCATCAATGTTTAATAGTATATTACAGATTCGGCGTAGAGGTACGCTCTTCGCTTTTGGATCAGACAGTCGCAAAAATGTGGATTTAAAAAAAATCAGTTGGATGAGAATTAAGAATTAAGAGAATTAGGAATTTCATCCCTTTACCAATAATATTTCGCGGATAAATTTAATCTCATTGCATGTACAGATTTTCATTCCTTTTTAGGCTTGGTCATAATGCGATTTTTGAAAATCATCCTTTTATTTTTTAATGTATGTGATGATCAACATTAAAGATTTTTATTTGTCGATCTTTCATTCATCAATTGGTCAATTCCAGCAGAATATGTGTAGCAATATGCATTTCTGATAAGTTTGGGATTGGTTCTTAGTTTAAGCGGCAGACAAAGTTGTTACTGTATCTCCCAAAGGAAAGAAAGAAGGAGAAGGATTGGTTACTGTTCTCCATCTTCTCTCTGAGTGATGAGTTTTATATGATTTCGTCAACAGTGCTGTCGATAGACAATATTGGTGAGTGGGTAGAGCAGGTAAGAAGACGGTACCTTTGCCCAATGGGCAGAAGCGAAACCCCAGAAAATTGGACAATTAGAGCTCGTCACCGAACGTCTGTTGTGCAAACCATCGTGAATTATCTGATGGACTTTACGGCAATTTGAAGAACTAGAACTCATATTATTGGTCATAACCGGATTATATTGATACAGACAACTAATGTTATATCTATTGTCATTGATTATGTAATTAGAGAAATATACAGTTGAATGCATTCTCGGCTGTCCCATGCACACCTATTCACTGCATTGCTCCTGATGAATGTTCAATTTAGATACGTTATCCTTTCGGAAATCTTCAGCATAATATATATACATATAATTTCGCCTTGCTCATGCATAGTCTCAATATTGACATAATATCTATATTTTATATACCTATATCTATATCTACAATATATTGGTACGGCGTGTACTATATATAATATCTAACACGCAAATAAACTGTGAACATCTTTAAGCTTCGTGTCAAGAGAAGATTACGTACTCGAGCAGCGTATAGTCGCTCAACGCGTTCATATATGTATGTGTGCTGTGATTTATGCATGTGCTATTTCGTATACCCAAAAGGCAACCGAATATCTACAAACGGAATATCATAGCACACGAGACACGACATTTGCTATCTCAACGTATTAGGGAACATAGACAGCAGGAGCGTGCGCTACCTAGCTGCTGAGCGGTGATTTAGATTTAAATTCGAGGTATTTTTATGCCAATGATTTTTGCACCATATAAGCACGAGCCGAAATAAAGAAAATATTAATCATATTGAAAAACTATCATGCTCGCGTATAGCGCATATATTACTTGTCGAAGTATTCATTAGCGCAAATAACTGCGATAATTAGATTGGATATAATAGCAGTTTTGTAATAATGATTTTATTTCACAAGTCTTTTTGGAGTATAAACATGCAGCTGGAAGTAGTCCGTATCCGTCCCAGTACATGTATTCTTCAGCTGATTTGCTTCTTCGAAACTTACTTAAAAATATAAATAATAAAAAACAGTGATATTGACCCTTCAACCTAGACGGATAGTATTGGAGTATTCCAGTCTCCCGCAGTTGCTTAGAGGCGATAAGTCTTATAATTTCGATTATATTTAAAAAAAATAAGACGAAAATCTATAACAAATCTACCAAATTAAAATTAGGAAACTGGAAACTTTTACATGGATGTTCTTGATGTAACAAAATAACCAAATTATTTATAAGTAACATATATTCGAAGTTCATGCATTGAGAAGGACGAAGAAGGCATCATATCCAAAACCTTATGGACAGACCCGAATTAAAATGCATTGATTGTATGCCTCATACTTGTAAATTAAAGTTATACTGGATTCGCAACTCGCAAGGAACAAAACATTTAAATTTAGTAAACTTTTAAGGTAATTAAAGTATCTGTGTTTCCGTTTTATTTTTCATCATTACGGACCCTTAACTTTGATTTTGTTTCAGACTCGATGTAACAGATTTTAACATATTAGCATTATTATATATTTAATATAAACAGAAAACTTCCAAACAAAAGGTCTTCCTACTGACCTTCTCGGAAATGTCGGCCTGAAACTCCTTTTTTGTTTTGCTTACCGATGGAACAGAAAATGCTCAACAGATACTTACCGTGACACCACGGTCGAGTCATTGGGAATTCAATTTACGGTTCTACCCAATGCGAAATACAACCACACTGTATATCAACTAAAACTTTGAAAGCATGCCAAAAGATAGTAGCGAGTCTCGAATACTCTCAAACAGCATGTGAATGAATAAAAGACACCAGAGCCGTCGTGATTGCACCAGACTGACAACATTTACCTGAGCCGTCGTGAGTGTACCACAATTCCAATCCTGACAAAAGTCGGTAGCCAGCGTTACCATACAGCTGACAGAAAAAGCACAAGACCTAAACTGGAATAGTTACACTTCTGGACGTGTTTAGGGCATTTTAGAAAAGGAAAGACTCAGACAAATTGATTGATTTGGAATAACGGAACAATAATGCCATCAATTAACATATACACACGCACGCTGTATAATACAATAAGTGTATGATGGCGTTGATGATTCACGATTTCGAATATAATCTCAAAAATATGCGCATTTGCCCTGCAAAGTTGTTAGAGTCGCGTCAGGGCAAATTAAGACTCCTAACCATCGTGGATATGTTATGAGTGCTAGAGCACAGTCGCTCCAATAGGAGTAGCATAGCATATTAGCATGACCTGACAACTCCTGTGAACCCGTAATGGTCAATGAATCCGGTGTGCGACACCCAAGCAGCACTAGTAATTACAATTACACATAATAATTCACTTTAACTTATGTGATATAACTTATTCGTAAAAACAGTGATGTTTACGTAACAATAATAAAACATGTCATTTGGACGTATAAAATGCGTAAAAAGTTGTGCAAAACTATGTCTATGTTACGTTTATGTACATTATATATCTTCATTAACTTGATGTCACTTCCAATAAATAAGATTGCATGAACATATTTTTAATAATAGTTAGTGAACATATCATTTATCATCTTTGTTACATCAATGTTAAACAAATATAAAATTTAATAATGTTACAAGAAAGTAAATGTTTTGAAGTATGCGTAACATAATTAACATATGTAACTATATTGTTTCAAATGCATATTTTTAATAAAATATCAATCAGTATGTATTTTTTGTAGTGTAAACTTTACGAAAATTGCACCAACACGGCAGTATAAATATACAGGCGAATATTTAACTAACTAATAACCTAATTCTTCTTTATTATAGAAGATGTCATTATAGTAGCATTTACAATATTTAATTACGATAGAGTAATTTAGACTTGTATTGATTTATAAGTAGACATTATTGTTGAAACTTGACAGCTACACGTGTCAAGTGAGAACTACTTATATTTTTCTAGAATGCACATATTTATGGCGACATCATACCGTAACCCATCAAGACTCACAATACCAAATACAAAAAATACAATTTATACTGCAAACGCATTCTAACCATATTCAATTTAAGCAGTAGTGCCATCAATAAACCGCATATTTAATATAGAAATATTGTTGTTATTAACAATCGGAAGTATTAGAGTCACTATGTAAATTTTTCATAGAAAATTAATTCATTTAGGTAACATTTCCTGTATAGAAATAGTAATGTCTGACAAGTATTGTCTGCTATGTCGATATTACCTTATTAGGTAGCATTATCTGAATAGAAATAGTAATGGCTTCCATTTAGTCCGTATAGTAGAAATAAAAAAAAATTATTGGTGGCATGTACATTAGCTTTCATTACGCATGAATAATATTAACTTATTTGCACATGTGTATATATTATATTAATTAATTAAAACAATGCAAATATGATAGCGCGTCGCATACATGATGTCTCCATATTAAATATCTATAAAAGGATTGTTGAACCAACATTTCACGTGTGTGGTAATAGGTAGCAATAGTTGTTATATTTGTAGGCACGACTCTATGTAGGTAGTATTGAAGTTGCAATAGGTAATTTTTACCACCATTTCTACGTAAATATTACGTCGAATATAGGTCGTTTTTTTCTCCAATTACAATAAATTTAAATTAAATTAATTATTACAGTTTATTATTGCAACATATGTACACACAAATTTAGGAGATTACATTGCAATGTTGTTTTATGTTCTTGTTATAACATAAAAATTAATAAGGTAAATGCTATCATAAATTAATTTGAAATATAATTTATAGGTTCAAAATCTTCTATAATTGTATAATTGTAGTCAACCTCAACCAAGACTCCAAAATATCTTGATGTGTATCTGTATGCAGATAAAGAAAGACACCATTTTCGGCATATTCTAGCTCGTTATTTTTAATTGCACTGTAAAAAAAATGTTTAAATAGTATTAGATTTATAAAAAAGGCATTTGAACGTACCTTCTTTTTATTCTAGATCCGGAATGACGTAATAGTTTCGTTTGAATATACTTTTCAGTTCTTTTGTCGTCAAAAATGGGACTTACAGCAAATAAAATGTTTTGTAAAAATTACATAACATTAAGTAACTTTGAAAAGTTTTCTTTTTTTACTCGTGATATTCCCTTAAGTGGCCATCAACTTCGTGATCATTTTTGCCAATTTTGTTAAATATTATTCGCATTAATTCTTTTCGGAAGTCTATTTTAATTAAAGCTTCTTCAAGCTTGTAGATAATTCCGTGTCCGTGAATCCACTGTATAGCCAGCCATCTGATTATGTAAGAATCTATTCTGTAGACTTAATTGTACAGTTTAAAACATCCTAGTCCCGTCCAGGCTGTGCACATTTTCCCGCAGTCTGTACACTTTCTCTTTTTTGTTGTTTTCGGGGGCCACAGCAATTTACCCTTGTGTACCCATGATTTAGGTACAGAAATTACATTTATTTCGTCGTCTTCAATGGTCTGTTGGGCTGTCCGCAGTTTTTTTATGTGAGAACAATTTCAATGTCAAAAGTCAAATGGCCGAACTTTCGAAGTTGAATATATACACTTTTAGTGTTTCGTTAAGTTTACATCATTTTAACCTAACGAATATAGTATAAAAACTCTAGTTCACATACGTAATGTAAACATTGTGAACATTAGTATCACGTAACAAAAACATTTTTGTTCTGCAATGTTATTTTAAGTTTCGTAACATCTAAATAATACTGTTGTAACTTTGAACAGTGATGATGTAACCATGGTGGTGATATGCACCAATGTAAATGTTACAAAATCTCTTGTATTTTTGGGCTGCGTTACATCAAATGTAATGTAGCTGTAAATCCTATGAAACATTGACTATATGTAAAGGTTTCATTAAATGAAATGTATACGTTCTTGTTTCGTTTTTTGCTTAATTACAGGATTTAATGAGATGAAGACCACTTGAATAATGAAAAAGCAGATGGTACCTGGCAAAGAAAACTAGCTATGTGTACTTTTATTGCAAGTCGGCAAGTCGACATTCGTTAGCAATTTTTTAATAATGATTTTAAAAGGTCGTCTGATTCCTTTTCCACCAAGCTTTCATTGAAGGTAAGCGGTTTTTCATCGGTAGTCCACACTAACTTGGACCATGCACGCTGCCGTGGACTTATTAGAGAAGTTCATCCGCCACCGTGCAAAAATGTACACCCGAACTATGCAATTATTTGTCGACTTTGTTTTCAGATGTATATGTTACTGTATAACATAATTTGACTGTTCAAAATTACATCTTCCCACCTACCTCGTGAGTTTATCCGCCACCGTGATTCATTGCTTACCTGGTAATAAGAATAACACTCAAGATTCGGGTTGCGCACGCATGAAAACACATCTGCACTCGCAGAACAAGGACCGACTGTTTAATTAAAATGTCTCCATCTACTGACACCGAATATTCAGGACCTGCGACACAATTACATCTATTAAAACCCGAAACTATCAGGCAACCTGTATAGATTTTCAGAGGAGGCACAGACCAACTATGTATTGAAAATTGTATTTAAAATATGTTCATTATATTATCATTTCAAACACTTTGTATTGTACACATGTATACAGTGAACACAGCATACTCATAATTGTATTATTAAATAATTTTGTGAAAACCGAACTGTTGTAATGACAAC
>JANSTU010026469.1:0-12664 GCA_027564075.1 Bolitophila hybrida
TGGCCAAATTGCACGAATTGAGCTTCGAATTGCTTCCGCACCCACCGTATTCTCCAGATTTGGCCCCCAGCGACTACCTGTAGACCTGAAAAAAAATGTTGATGAATAAGATCGAATTTTGCCAAAAAAATGAGTTTTTCTTACTTATCCTACGGACTTATTGAGTGATGTGTTAGATTAATATTTTGGGTGTTTTCGGCGCAAAGCACAGTTTTTTTTCTGTTTTCACCGATCTTCCCATCTTCAAAATTTTCCCATGGCTTTTAAACGTTTTCCGAAGGTCAACATTCAATTCTCCTGCGAGCTGCTGTTGCGTCTGACCATCATCTTCATCGAGCAATATGCTTGCAATTCGTCGTCTTCAAACTTTTTCTGTGATCTTCCTCGTTTTTCGTTCCTCGCATCATAATCATTTGTGTCCTCATATCGCTATTATTGGGTGCGTAACACGACATCTTCAAGAGCGGTCAAAAATGTGTTGTGTGAAACTAGACAAGCTGTGAACTGAACATTGTCAGATGTCAGATGTCAAATAAAAAAAACTATACATAATACATACATACAACATACATATTTGGCTATCGACCGCTACATATCGTTACCGGTTTCATAGGTGTGTACCTGATATTAACGAATTAACATTTTAAATTTGGAAGTTTTACCATCACTTGCAGCGCAATTCAATTCATGATTGATTTTTTTCAAAAAGAACTAAATTTTTATTTTACATTTTTGTACATATATTGTACAGTTTTGTAAGAAGTGGCCGTAAAAAAATGTTTTTTATTATTGCGTTTTGCGGTGTCCAAAATTTTGGCTGGATCAAAAAAATGTCAATGGATTTAGTTAAAAAAAGTATGAACTAGTGTTTGATTGAAGGACTTAAACAAATACGAATTTTTGACAAAATGGCAGACATTCAAAATTAAAAACTGTTTTTTTTTTGGCTATAAACAGTCCATTTAAAAAAAACATCCGAACGATAAAACACTACATTTTTATGTGAATAATGAATAATGCCTGCAAATTTTCAAAACGTTCGGTTGAGTAGTTTTCGAGTTATTTTGGTCACCAATTTCAAAAATGCCATTTCGAGGAAAACGCGTTTTTTTAAACTTACATAGTCATCTATTATAGCTCTTCCACAGACACATCCAAAAATGCAATTCGCGGTTGCCTTCTTATAATTCTTTGTTCAAAGTGCTCTCGGCTTCGTGGTTTTTTCCACATAAGTTTGCGCATTTTGACCACAATTTACGCCGATTGCGTTTAAGAAAAATAAAAGTGACTTGGATCTTTCGTTGAACAGTCCAACTGTAATGTAGGCTGTTATGATGGCAACAATCGCTATCTCACTATTTCTCTGTATTTCTCTCTCTTTCTCGCAACTATATAAAGGCTTCTCTTTCATCGCTCATATCTCAATTAATAATTTTGTTCGAATCGACTTGAAATTGAAGGAATTGTATTGAAGGACCTATTCTCATACCTAATGGCATATTCTGATTTTATATATTTTGAGGAATTTTATCTAGAGCAAAGGCATCATCAAAAGCTAGAATATCCCGAATAGAGATAGACTTAATATTAATAACACTTGTTTATGAGGGATGTTCTGAAGTCGGATCTGCCCAAAGAACTTGATCCACTATTTCATATTCGCTACAGTTTTCTAAAAGCGGGCAATATTGTATGGTATTCCGATGGGAGTTGGCTGAATACTTCAATAGTAGCTTAGTAGAGGGGTCTTGACTTGCGTACCATGGTTAAACAGTAACCGAGAAGATCTAGTTCGCCTGATTTCAAACGGTTTGTATGGTAACCATTCCGGTAGGAAGAATCGTTTCAAACAAACAAAGCAAAGCTTTGTATCTAAATGCGACTTGTTTGACGATAAACAAAATAAATCAGACAAAAAATAAAAGAAATAAAAATAAAGAAATAATCGCTCCGTCCCATTACAGACGGTCGCAGGGATTCACTGAGCACTGAGTTCTGTCAAGCTGACTTTGAGCTTTTGACGCTTTATAATGAGACTTGTCCGAAGCCCAGTGTTAACGTCTGCGGTACCGTGCACCGCAGCATCTGTTCGCAACCTGAAAGTGGCCACCATAAGGTTGTGGTCGCTCCCAACGTCTGCTCCGCCCCAATTTCTCAAGTCAAGTAGACACTTTCGCCACCTCTTGGAGATGGCGAAGTAATCTATTTCGTTCTCCGTCTCGCCGTCAGGAGAGACCCATGAAACATTGTGACAGGTCTTGTGAGGGAAAATCTCCCGGCGATCACCAATTGTCGAGTGTTACACAGCTCGACAAAGAGATTGTCATTCATTTCCCCCAGGCCGTGCTTTCCCATAACATGGGTCAACCCTTCGTTGTTCGACCCTATATTGGCGTTAAAATGGCCAAAAGTGACAAATCAGCGCGGGAAATGGCGGCGAGGGTTACCAAGAATTCTTCGTAGAACTCCTGTGTTGACGTGATGACCGAGGGCTTGGTAGGCGCGTAGCATTGGACAAGCGTGACGTTACGTATCTTCGTTCTCAGCCTAGCTGTCATGATCCTCCCCGATACAGGGGACCAGGAAATCAAGCTATCTTTCACTTGGCAAGATAGAGCAATCCCAACACCCTCTCAGCTTGTTGTTTCATGGGCTGGTCTACCAAAGAACAAGATAACGCATCCGTCGGACTCGGCTAGCTCACCAGAGCCATTCAACAGTGTCTCGCTCAGTCCAAGAGCTATTCTATAAAAATAAACTCAATTTAGTTTATAATCGCAAATTTTAATGAAAATAAGTATGATTCAAAATCAACTTCATACAGAATTGTAACACCAATACCAAACTATATCGTTTAATAAATATTTTTTAATAAAGTTACGTATTTATTATATTTCAATACACCCTGTACTACATATATTTATGATTTAATAAATCCAAAAATTAATTGTATAATGTACTATAATATACTTTGCCTACTCAACACGCATTATTGTTATAAATATAGTTGACTTGTGTTATTTTTGGAATTTATATACTTCTACGTATATATGTAGTATATGTATTAAACCTTGGATGACATAATTTAAATAGTAAAGAGATATTGTAGATATCCCGCATGATTGATTTATTTCGGACAATAAAAATATCTTTTTATACATATATTCGATTATTACTTATTTGTTTTATTGAAATAAAATAAAATGAATGTCCTGTACATAACCACTTTATATATATATATATATATATATATATATACTTTATTTGGCTCTTCTTATTAACACCTTCACGGCACATAACTGACATCGGCACAAAAAATAAGTCGGTCTGTATATAAATACCTACAATTCGTACTTTTAAGTATGTATATTCGAATGTCTTCTACCTACTGATCACAGCCTAATTATATACATAATACATATATATGTATACAACATACATACATGCATGAATGCATTTTGTGTATGTAATTCCATTTCTGTTGTGCCTTTTTACGTTTAAATCAGCGCGGCGCAGTTAAACAGATTATTAATTTTGAGCGTGTCAAATAAGATCTTCAACTTATACGACCGAAAGCGGATGAAACGGCCAAATACAAAGGAGAATCGTAACAATTTTGTTTGGCGATAACTCTACTTATGTATAAGAGACACATAGGACATACCCAAATCGGCATCGGTCGAAATGACAAATGAATCATTGAACGGATTTAGTAACATTTAATTTTAAACCTTATGTTATTCCATTGCCCGCGCGAGCTTAAACTTTTGGTATATACGAGAGAGTCTGAGAGTATCCGCGAAGGATTTTCGGGCTAAGTCGATTTGAAGACAGATGAGAACGTCTTCGAGAATAATCTTATTTGAAATGGTTTATACAGATTTTTCTGACGACAATGTTCGCGCGTACGCTTGAAGTCGTACGGTCGGCGAGAAAAGAAAACATTTTAAACCATTTAGATAAATGTTAAGACGGTGCGTGTGCCTCGGACACCTTTAATTGTAACCCATTTAATTCTGTCCGAGGATTTTGAAATGTGCACACAAATCCTCGTTAAAAATGAACACGTTAAAATTTGGAGTGCTTGTGCTAACTTAAATATATAATATATAGTTATGTAAGCAAAGTTGTGTATCGAATATATAAAAACTCGCACGATTTTGTTAATAATATATATTTATAAATATTAATGAATGTTATTATAAACCATCACAAAATACACATACATAAATTAAACTTTTGACTAAACTTTCGGACGTGTCACTTTGTGCGTGCAAACAGAATATTGGCGAAAACTCTTGTGCTCATCGTAACACGCACACATATGTATAATGGAGAGTTGACTTCTTTCGGTTTGTAAGAATTGATATTTATACACGTTTTTTTCTGTATATTCATATAGGCAAGCATATATGTCTTCAGCAGCAGCCGCAATGCTTGTCGGCAAAGTTGAAAAGGCCAAAGACCAACATTAGATCGGTTAACAATATCATCAACTATTGATGGTTGTGTGCGTGGGCGTGCCTCGGTGCCATTTGATCCATTATTGTCCTTTTTTCTGTACGACGGCGGTGATTATTGGCGCGGTGTGGTACACAAACAACTCAATACATTAGTATTTCTTTTTGTATATATATATTTATGACTTTTTATCCTGTGTGCTATCTTCTGTGACACCGAATGAAAAAACAATATATGTGCCACACAGCTTTATTTCGGTGTCGATTGGACTCTAGAGAGGAGTTCATTGGCGGGCTGGCTGCCAGTTTCAGTTCGATGTGTTTTTATTTATGCCACCCTTGTGCGTATAAACATTATTGGTGACATGCACACAAAAACGCAAACAGAAGCCGCCATCAGCAGCATCGCCGAAACGGTAGCTTGGCGGCAACTTGTTACGCAAACAACACCCTTTTGTGAGCACAAACACAAAATAATATATATATACATATGTATACAGTTTCAATGACCTAAGATAACAAGGCACTTAGTTGATGGGTTTCTTTCGTAAATACAAACAACGAAATAAATGATTTCAATCGAATAATTCCAAGCGGATGAGAAGAAATGGATTTTTTTTAACTTTTTTTCTTAAATAAATTATTTTCTAAAATTTTGTGGGAAAATGCATATTTATTATTTGGACAATACAGCATACCGAGGGCTTATATGCAAAAACACAATATAAATATTATTTAAACATTTTATTTGTGTTATAGAACATAGAGACTATTGCATTTAAAATAGGTCCATATGATCCTAGAAATTGGCATCTTGCAGTTATTAATGACAAAAAATTACAAATAGTTTATGACCTTATTAGTAACTTGACATAATTAATGACGAAAAAATTACCTGAGGTTTATATTTATGAAATAGTTTATGACCCTAATAGTAACTTAACTTAAAGAGCAATTTATGATAAATGCAATTAATTCAATTAATTTCAAGTGTTTTTTCCGCGTAGATTATATGGTTATATAGTTTTTAATAACAAAAATTACAAATGCTTTGAGATATTAAAAAAAACATTTTTTTTTTTAATTTTTCCAATCTTTTGCATATTCAGTCCTATTTAATTTTTGAGTTTTAAAAAACTCCATTTGCGTGTGTCTCTTTTACAAAAATGGACAACGCATTTGATAAAAAAAAGTTTACGGTTATAATATCCGCATACATCAGATGAAATTGTGATTGGCAATGTGTCTGATAAGCAGTTAATTTTCAAATGAAGCTATGTATATGTTTTTGGTATCTTTAATGACAATAATGACTATTCATTTTGTCTAAGTTATTAAAATATTCATTCAAAAATATTTTACCACTAGCTTTTTTTGGTTATTGTAAACAAGTGACGACGAAATTGTTTTTTTTTTCACTTACCATTGAAATATTATCCAGGCATGTTCCAAAATGCTTTAAAAATGTCTTTCGTTTTAATTTTTTGGCAGTGTCACCTTGCTTTTTTACATGTTTCGAATAAGTACATTATATATGATGTTTTTTGGAAATTTTGTTTAAATCCATTAGCCGTATAAAATCCAAAATATAGTTATTCGACCGGTCGAATTATGCTTGCGTTTGTTTGATGCAGAACTAATTTAATTTATTTCTAAGGGGAATGATCCTATTTTTATTGTCGTCGGAAAATTGAATAGGTGCTTTAACCACAGTGTTTTTGAAATTATCGCTGATGTACGTAGATGATAATGCTTTCACAAATAAAATGTACAGGGTGATTTAGTCACGATCGGCCGAATTTCACCAACATTTCATGAAAATATGTCCACTACAATAATCCCCGAAAATGCAAGTGTGCGAAATGGCAGAGGTTTGAAAATTATCGGATTGGTGGTCGTCGGTTTTTTTCAGCTTTTTGGAAAGGACCTTTCTAAATCAATAATAAAATAAATATCCGAGATACATGGCTTTTAAAAAAATTGGAAAAAATACATAAGAACGTGCACATAACCCCAATTTGCTCAGCCAAATGGCAAGTAACTTATGTTTTTTTCTCTCTTAAAGATAGCCCTACCTCTTATCTTTCCAGAGGTCTTATATATAAAAAAAACAAAAACGAAAAAAAACACATTTTCAGAAAAAATGTAGATATAAAATATTGAATATAATCCCTCGATACAATGTAAGACAAATTATTTTCAGTGCTTATTGTTTTATTCAATTAAAGTCTTTGAATAAAACAATAAGCACTATAAAAAATCTAAAATTAAAAAGTAAAAATTAAATATTTTCATATTAATGGACATAATAAAAAAAAAGTCGAATTAGATTCTATTTATGGGGATTCTGCTGCACCATTTACAACCATAAAACCATTGGCAGAATTCAAGTGGTGTCGTACAATAACAGCAAAATCATCGAAAAAGTCATAATAAGTAATCATTGATCGATGATGATTTTGCATGACGATTTGCATATTATAATGCTGTTCAAAACACCAACGCATGACCACTTCGAAAATGTTGATGAACCGATTAAAACGCAATTCATGTGACTTTTTGTCTGTTTTTTTACGATGAAACAAGGGTCCATTATTACACGCCAGATACCAAACAACAGTCAAAACTGTGGACTCCAACCAGCGAACCTACCCCAAAGAAGACAAAGACGGTTTATTTAGAGGGATAGGTGATAATGATCGTTTTTTGCGATACGCACCCAACGACTATTTCCTGTTTACAAACATGAAAAAATGGCTAGGAGGAAGAAGATTTGCGACAATTGACAATTGACAAGTGATTGCAGCCGTAAACGACAATTTTGCAAAATTTTCAGAATCTCTTTATTTGGACGGAATAAAAAAAGTCGGAGAATCGCTCGATGAAGATTTGGCTAAAATACTATTTGAACCAAAATACCGCTTTTTCTATGTTAGTCCAGACACTTTTCAATTCACTTTTATAATGTTCATATTTTTTTGTGATTATTAGCACGTTTAGTGATTATTTAATTATTATTGTCCGATATCAAATAGTCTGATAGAGAAAAAAATTCACAAATTTAGGCCTAGATTAATTTGAATGAATAAAATTTAACAATAATAGATTTTTTTATAGTTTTAATAGAATACTTTATTTTATTCTCTTAATAAAAATTTGAAAAAAATACCGACATTATTTTATGAAATTACTACAAAATTAATGAAAATAAAAGTCCAGTTGTTAGAGGCTGCAGTTGTCAAATGATTTGATTCTGTAGCGAAACACAAATCATCATTGCAAGTTACAATACCGAGCAACACGTGCAAATTATAAGGGTTTTCTGCAGAAAACATCGCCGCTGTCCGTGAGACTGTGAGAGCGCCGCCCACAAAAACTCGGCATTTCACAGACATCAACATAGCGAATTTTGAGTCGGGACTTGTGGGCTTGCATCCGTACAAAACTACAAAGTCCAACTGATAAAGTTTGTTAAGGTACACGACCACATACAAAGCCGCGTGTTCGCGAACTGGGCGCTGGATCTGTTGCAAGCTGACACCGATTTCAGCAAGAAAATCATCTTCAGCGACGAAGCCCATTTTCGGGATTTGGGATGATGTCAATACACGAAGTCCATCAAATTGCAATGCATCCGAATTTTGGGCTGTCGCCTTCTTCGGTCCGAATTTCTTGGAAAACGACAATGGCATTGTCATCATCATCAACATCCAAATTGGATGATATGGACGTGGACGACAGGACATTCAGCACGAGCGAATTGAGGGTATGGTTCTTTCACGCAAACGCGACGTGAACTGGCCACATGCGATTTAAACCCATTAGACTTTTTCTTGTGGGGTTTTCTTAAATCGCACTTCATAACATAAACAATTCCATCGCTCAAATTCAGTTTGATTAATGCGACAGAGTCACTGAAAATTGGACCTCTCGGTTGTGCCCCACCCAGCGAAACGAATATGAACGATCTCATATTTCATACATAATGTCCGATAAATAATTACCAATAAAAAAATAATCGTTGATATTGATATTTTTGGGCATACGATACTCCATAAGACCTCTGGCTATCGTCTTATGCCAGCTTTTGGACATATTTTATTTCATAGATCGTCTGGCTTATCGTCTTATGTCGGTCAGTCATGTTTTAAGTCTGTGATATACCATTTTTTTGGTGCAAAAGTTATTTCATAGGACCTCTAGCTATCATCTTCCCTAACGGTTTTTAGGTTAGAACCCTTTAAGCAATAATAATAGTAATAGTAGTAACTACTATTGTCTATTCGCTCGAAGTTGAGCTGAAAATGCAACGTAGATGTACTTTGCAAATCTACCTACTGATTTGTGAATCGTGTGAATGTTCCGATAAACCATCTTATGTGTCCAATTTGAACTAGCAGATTATGGGTATCTTGTTTATCAAGTATGTGTGAGAGGGTAAAAAGCTACGGAATGTTTGATACCATAAACTCATTCAAAATTCTCTCTGTTAATTTTATAAATTGCTTTATTCTATTTTTGATAAAACTTTGACTTTAAAGAGTTTATTTCCAACCATATTTGTTTTGTGTTTTGTTGTCAAAATAACAAAGGGTTCAACTTTCAAAGACCGGAAATGCCCGCAGCCTAAATAAAAAACACAATTATTTTCATAAAAAACACCATATATCGTGTAAATTAGTCTTTCTTTACCTAAACCTGGCATAACTTTGAAGTTGGTTGAATAGCTGTCAGCCGAAGATAAATTATCGATGACGGATGAACCTATTTTTTAAAGGCAGCAATAGGCTAATAACCTGTTCTGCCGAAACATGATATTACCGAATCACCATAAAATGGTGCCCTATGTCCCGAATAGGGATTTCAAGATCTAATATATAATATATTTTTAAAAAAATATCTTCTTAAAAGGTTTTTATTATTTATTTGAATTAATAAAATCTTAAATTTCCTGTTCATTTTTATATGGCACCGATATTTCCGTCGGCTGTTCGGCTGGCCGGTTAAGGCTATTTAGTAGCAGCAACCAACTTTTTTGACGGCTGAATATGGCCTAACTTTACATTAAAAAATAACTTTATTTGCACAGCGCACTTAAAAATAATCGATATTTTATATTATACTTTAAAATATATTTCATTTTGACACCATTTAACTATTCTGGCACCATTCTCCACTATGCACACCGAACATAATGTGCACATAGTATCAAATGTATATTGCCATCTCATTTCCTACAATTTACTGCTACCAATTAAATAAATAATCATATTTCTGCGTAAACTTAATTCCATAAAACACATCTGTGACGTTTTAGCTGCTCTTTTTTTTATTATCGAAAAACGATCTCTTATTATATTTTTATTTTGTCCAATTGTATACTATAGAAATGAATACTGAATCAATAAGAGTTATTTTGTGTAACTGAAACAAAATATCCCTAACGCCACAGCTCACCCCGATACAAGTGTCTCGTTAAAAACAACAACCCCCACACATCACACACACATAAAAACCCTTGCAAAACATAGTTTGAGCAACTTTATTACATGTAAGTATGTGTGCATAACAGAGATATATAAAAATTGAGGCTAGCTATACAAGTATATACAAACAACAAAAAAAAACACATTATTTGTCCGCACAAGGGAAAACAGAGGAAAAAAACTCTAGTTCAACATGATTATTTTCTCTTATCCACATGCATACGCTTTTTTATAAGGGTTGAAATATGAGTTGCTTTTAGCAATCTGATTTGTTCACATATTGGTCGCGTTGGGACTGTAAATACAAATATTTCATCACATTTTCTACGCGGACATAATAATAAATAAACCGCAGCAGCATTTTGTGTGTGTGTGTGTGTGTGTGTTTATAGGGTGTAGTGAAATGTGCATTTATTAAAACGTAATATAATTCTTAAACTTATTATTTATGATTCTACGTTCGAATTTAATTGGGCATGATTCTTGTTTGTGAGCCCTCTTGTTTGTTTACTCAAATTACCTATGTATGGACAATACATACAGTTTGGAGCGATATTGAAAAACGAAGAAATTCAAAGAAATCCTATATGCGATCCGAAGCGCGAAGAAATGAGTTGCTAGCGCGCATGTAAACACCCCGATGCACAGCATGCCCAACACACCAACATACAAAGTTTTTGTTTATTACTCCGCTTCGTCCAACTGAAACATATTGCGGACTATGTGCAAACGGCGGTGTAAATTAATCGCGTGCAACAAATTGATGACAGCACACCCTTAATGGCATAATATAGGCTCTCGTTTAGTAAACTGCGCGTGCATGTGAGGTTTTTTGCGTTTCGTTTCATCGTGCCGACAACTATACATATATCTCGACACTCGAGATCAGAGCACTCCACATATATATAAATTACAATATTTTTGTGCATGTGGTAGTTCCTGGTATTTTTGTTTTGACCTAAAACGCGCGCGCGGTTGCGTTCCATAGGAATGACCTGCAGCAGCTCTCCGAGTGCAGAATACAGATCCATTGAACGTGTCGAATTTCAAATGTTAATATCTATATGGTTACATGCGTTTCATCTTGTCGATTATATATATAAATGTCTTGAGACGCGCGGCGAGCACACGGTCGACTTTAGCCGCATGTTATTTAGACATAATTATTGTACCATCATCGTAAACTGATTTATTTTGACGTTTGAGTTGTGTATGTAGGTATGTGTGTATGTGTTTTGTGTTTCTGGTGAAAAAATAGTTAGGGCTTTTGTTTTAGACTTATGTTGGAGTGTTGGTCGGTTGTTGTGTATCGTATATCATCAAATTTGTTTTATGCCAAGTGTTTCTTTGGAAATTCTTTATTGATTAGTTGCCGCACACTCTTGTTCTAGTCAAATATTATGATTTAGTTGCTGATGTTACTAGAAGTACATTTAGAATGGAACTTAAGTTTTAAAAAACAAAATTATTCAAGAGACCTAATATTGTCGACTAATATTGTGTTGTTTTAGAAGTTATAAAATAAATCTATTTAGAGTATTTTTTTACACATTCGTAGAAATTTGGAGTTCATATATAATTTTTAATATTTTTTTTAGTTGCGTTTATCGAGCGAAATGTAACCTTATATTTTAAATACTCTTTTTCGTAACTTTCTATATCTTCTAGTTTATGAGCTACAACATTTCTCCACGAACAATAAATGGGATAAAAGAGTCATTTTTGGCTAAAATTCTAAAACTTTGATTGCAAAAAATTATAACACCATCTTTATGTCATTATCCACATTGCCCGTTAACTATAACGAACGTATTAGTGATAAATCATAAAATAACATTATAAAATAACATATTTTATTAAATATATCAAGTCTATGATTAAAGTTTCATCTCGATTGGATGATTGCAAGTTAAAAAAAGTAAAGCAGACGTCAAGATTTTGCTCTAAATTTTGTATGTACAAACAAAATGTATGTTAAAATAAAGGATTTAAAAAGGTAAATAAAAAAATAGCAAAACAGAAAAAAAATGTTTCTATTATTGTTAATTTGTAGAAAATCGTTTTAAAATGTAGTATTGACAAGGTAACATCGGTTTTAATACAGGTAATGTTTATTTGTTACCTATACCCTCAATTATTATAAAGTAACTCTAATAAATATGGTATTCACAAAGTTATTTCAAAGTCAAAATGTCAACTTTGTATAAAGTCTTTTTGACTTTGTAGGTGCTTCAAAGTTATATTTACAACAAAGTTTAAATTACTGTGTGAGAAATTATATATCAAAGTATATTTGACTCTGAAGAACATCCACTTTGGTATAAAGTTAATTTTCCCAAGACAAAGAATTTTTGCTAAATTTTGGTTATTACAAATTAGTAATTAATGGCAAATTTGTATTTTTATTAGTTTAACAAAAAAACTATGTCATAGTAGTCACTTTAATGTCCAAATATTACTTTTTATAAAATGGCTTTATAGCTATTTAGTAGATTTTAAATTATATGTTTAATCATTTTTAACTGTACTTCAATGGTGTATAATAATCAAATAGAATTTTATACTTAGTTCAATATTACTATTTAGCCTTTTTCAACTTACATTAGTAATTCTATTGACCAAATAGAATATTTTGCTAAATTGTTTTCAATATTACTAATTCTCATTGTCAACTGTAGACATTTTTAATAATAATGACCAAATAGAATTGATTGCTAA